>JBBPCX010071098.1:0-10224 GCA_037974365.1 Hydrocynus forskahlii
AAATAAATACTATTTATACTATACTGTGTATTTTATACAAAATGTGCAATTTAGTCTGCTTACAGTTTACATACATACTTGTATATTTTGTACAATACAGCTACACAGACTATATTCCTTGATTTTACACTGTACATTTTTAGACTGTACATTGAGAATTTTTTATTTTTATTTAAATACTATATTGTGACATAGTACTTTAGTCTATTTTTATTTTTATTCTATTCTACTGTTTTCTCAATTTTGCTGCTCTTAACTCTGTACCGTCCACTTTCTGCCGTTACTAAACGAATTTCCCACTTGTGGGACTAATAAAGGTTTATCTTATCTTATCTGATCTCAATACTGATGAGCAGTTGGTTCAAGCAGTGGACAGCATAGTGGATAAATGCCATTTCACCATGTTTATGTTTAGTTTCAGCTCTTTTCACCACTAGCTGAGCTGCTTCTGCAGATCTAAGAGCCCACCAGGACTAAAAGCAGTAAACATATCAGATAATTGTAAGAGTAAGAACAGGAGAGGTGGACACTGGGAGACAGTGTTGATGATATTAACCTGTTGTGTAGGATAGCAGGCAAGAGGAGCTCCTGCAGGGGGCGCCGACCATCCACACGACACTTCCCACTGTCACACATCTCCTATTCATGCACAGAGAGGGAGAGACAGACAGGGAATTAGAGAGAGGATGAAAGCTAGGGAGGAAGACAGAGAAAAAATTTGAGAAGTAGACAGAAATGGAAAAGGAGAGAGACAGAATTGAAGAGAATGACAGATTATAAAGAGTATTGGAGAGAGTTATAGAGGTTATAGGGAAAGTATTGGAAAGACTGATAGAGATTAAAGAGAGAAATGGAGGGAGTGAGTGATTATAGAGAGAGAACCAGAAAGAGGAATAGAAATTATAGAGAGAAAAGGAGAAAGTAGTGGAGATTACAGAAAGAGAATTGGAGGGAGAGAAAGAGATTATAGAGAGCTGGAGAGTGTTAGAGATCATAAACAGAAAATTGGAGAGATTGATGATTATAAAAAGAGAATTGGAGGGAGTGAAATATTCTAGAGAGAAAACTGGAGAGAGTGATGAAGTTTATAGAAAGAGAATTGTAGAGAATGATAGACAGAGAAAAAGCAACAGAGAGAGAGAAAGAGAGAGAGAGAGAGAGAGAGAGAGGCTGGCATTTTGATTTAAAAAAAAAATTCAGTGGTCTCTTTTACACACTTCACACCTGAACTCAAAAGTTGGTGTTTGCATGTGTGCACACGTGTTTGTATGAAAACGTGTGTGCGTGTGTTGTGAGTCAGAGGGAGTGAGAGTGTGAGAGAGAGAGAGGGAGAGAGAGAGAGAAAGAGAGAGAGAGAGAGAGGGGGGAGAAAGTGAGTGAGTCATACCTTCAGAGAGAAAGCCTGAGCGAAATGGATCCTCACACCTCCTCTGTGATCACCGTGCAGAAGGGAAAGCACAAACCGCAGGACAGACAGCACGCCAGCCTGGACACACACACGCACACACACAAGGCACATGACTCAGTCTCGGTACAGAGAAAACAATTCTCATCTTCATAAGGCTCTAATGGTGAGCAGCCATTAGTGGAGAAATTAGTGACTCTAATCATCATAATAACTGACATCTATTAGTGAGGAACATTAGGACAATTTTAGTCTCTCTCTCTCTCTCTCTGTCGCTCTCTCTCTCTCTCTGAAAAATAGGAATACGAAGAAGCCTTATTTTCAAGCGCTTGTAGAATGGTCCATTTGCAGTCCGGACCATTTTTTATTTCAGAATTATGTACGACGTGCTGAAATATCTGTATAACAGAGCGGATAGTTTAAGATTGAAGCACCTCAGATAAATTCATGATTACTCTGCTGCTGACAGTGACATTATGCAATGTTCAGTTACACATTACACAATGAGGGGTCAAAACAACAGCTGTTCATCATTATTTGACCACTGATGTACAGAATGATTTTCCTTAATGTTACTGGAACAAAAATGTTCCTTTTTTAAACTTTTTAAAACTGAACATAAAGGACAGTCACGAAATTGCTCCCTGATGATTACGAACGATTGTGCCTGACAGAAGTTTTGGGACACCCAGCATTTCATATACGGTACTGTGCTAAAGTTAAGAGTCACCCTCATTTCTTCATATTTTGCTTGGAAAGAGTCAGACCTTCTTGTATTTTTATGTAGTTTGAGGAACAGTTGTCCAGGCTTCCTGAAAGACTTTCAAAGACTCTTAATTTCAGTCGAGTCCCTGAACCTGACCAGTTTCAGAGGAATGTTTTTTGTTTAAGCCACACAGTGACCTACGTATGAATCACTGAAGCATCACAAAGCACATCTAACTTAAGGCCTGAACCAGTAAAGGAACAGGTGCAGAAGATTCCAGATGATCAGGTCAATGATCAGTATACTGGTGGTGCTGAATGTGGAGTGGTTGGAACACCTTGTATCTTTAGGCACAGTAGGCACAGATTTCTTCTAAATCTGCCAAAAACAGTTTAACAGATTCTATTTTTGCACCAACAATGTGCCTCGAAGCAAAATATAAGGAAATTGGGGGGGGGGGGGGGACTCAAGACCATTGCACAGTACTGTTTAAGACTGTAATATAAGTGAACATGATTAACACATTAAAGCTTAAGCTCAATGTAAATATTTGGCAAAATTAGTTCTAACTAATAATAAATAATGCCCCAGTTTTATCTGCTTGCTGTGATGTCAGCACTCCTCACCACTCAAAGGTTTCAGGGATATGATCAGGACTGGCCACGACTGAAATTACACAGGATTAGAATCTGACATTTTTGGTGCGAACAAGCAATCTGATCAATTTAAGAAATCTCATTCCCTGCACAAACATCAATGCATCACAATTATTACATGCTTAAGTTTTAGTTAATAGCCAGTTGACATGCTGTTCGACATCAAAATTGAATTCAATTTTACAGCAAATATTCTGATATACAATATCAAGCAAAAGTTTGGGTGTTACCATCAAATGACATTTTGATGATTTTATAAGTGTAAATTCAGTCAATCATTCAATCAACCTTTATCTAAACTCCGAGATACCCTAAGGGTAAAACTTATTTACAATGTAGCTAGGCAAATAAATACACTCCTGCTACACACACTACTTAAAAAAAATTATGGCACATTTTATTTCATTCCAATATGTTAAACTCAGCATATGAATAGAAACTGTGGACTGAAAAGTGATACATTTACATCCCTGGTCTTTGCTTTACCTGAGGCAGCATGTCCAGTTGAGGTGGACAATCATAGGAGATCCCCACCGGCACCAGGCTGACATCCGGGACCAGGCCGTGGGTGACCGCCTGTTGGATACGGGCCAACCACTGCCCTCCACGGCCACTCTCACCACACAAACCAAGGCTGAGGGACTCTCCCGCACTCAGCAACTCACCAATCCACTGCAGAGAGACAGAGAGAGAGTGTGAGAGAGTGAGTGAGAGAGAGTGAGACAGACAGAGAAAGAGAGATAATGAGTGAGAGACAGTGAGGTAGAGACAGTCAGCAAGACAGCGAGAGAAAAAGAAAGATGCAAGTGTGCAAGTGAGAGAAATAAGTGAGGGAGTGAGTGACAGAGACAGATAGTGAGAGAGAGAGGTAGGGATAGAAATAGGTTATGAGAGAGAGAGAGATAGAGAGAGAGAGAGACAAAGGAGAGAGAGAGACAGTGAGGGAGAGAGAAAGATAGAAAGAGTGAAGGAAAAGAGGAAAGTCAATGTGCAATATTGAGGGCTGTGAGAGGGCTGTCTGCTGAAGCTGATATAAAACGTCACCGATCTAGATGGGTTTATGATGGCCAGGAGAATCATGTGAAGAGAAGCAAGAAGCAATAACTGTACAAGAAGTCCTACAAAAAAAGATTAAACATGAATTGGGAAATATTTGTCAGAGAGAGAGAGCTAGACAGAGAGGAAGAAAAAAAACAAAGCGAAAAGGAGAAATAGAAAAGAACTATAAGGCATTAAACCATTTATTTTTTCGTGGTCCCCCATATAGGGGGCAAGAACTCGATTTTCATTGAACTGAGCAACAGAACCTTAAACGTAATGACATTGATTAAAGAAAAAGTGAGCCTCATGTTGCCGTCTATAATCAAAGCTTACACTGGCAGTCAGAGAGAAATGCTCAGGCAGTTTTCTGGAGGTGAAAATTAAAGCAAACACTGGAAATAGACAGCAAATTTCCCTAACCCAGTTGAAAAAAAAATTCAACACATTTTAGTGAACAAATATAAGTATCTTATATTTTCTCTCTCTCTCTCTCTCTCTCTCTATATATATATAAATATATATATATATAAATATATATATATATACATATAAACACATAAGTGCAATGGTATTTCACCTCAATAAGTGCAATCCTTTTCTAATCCTAGACTTGTTGTGCTTCATTGCTGTCTGTGCGTAACTTCATGTTTGATGTTTATAGTCTTTATTACTATGTTTACTGTCTGCACTGTTTACTGTCTGCAATATGTTCACTGCACCATTAAGTAAGCCATACAATTTCGTTGTATCAGTAGCATCCTGCTTCAGTACAAGGACAATAAAGGCATGACACTAAGGGCTTCTCTCTCTTTCTCTCTCTCTCTCGCTCTCTCTCTCTCTCTCTCTCTCCCTCCCTACCTACCTACCTACCTACCTACCTGTCTGTCTATCAGGGTGCTACTGTAATAGACAGAAGGAGAACATTCAACATACACATTATCACTAGGCCTGTCACAATCATGACATTTAAGCAGATAATCAATCAGCATACAATTAACTGATTAATGATTAAATACTCGTCTAGTTCATTGCAAGCAACTATTAAATGCTTTCTCCATGGCTCTTTAAGACCATTCAGCTGGTGAAATGGAAACGGACACCTAAGATACTCTTAAGTCAAGATTCAAGATTCTTTATTTGTCACGAGCATAGTTAGACAAGTACAACACACAGTGAAATGTATCCTGAACCACTCCTTTTATGACTGTGCAAACAGTATAAAAATAAGCATAATTTTATATTAAACACAAATATGAAAAATTTCTAAAGCACAAATAAAAAAATAAGTACAAGTAGAAATAAGTATAAAAGTAAGAACAATTTTGAATTTAGAAACAAATCTGAAAATTTCTAAAACAAATCTGAAAAAGTAAAATAGCTTAAACAAGGACCAACACAAGTTAGAGATAAAATACGTAAAAACTAAAATTTGAGTTTTTTTTAGTGTAGCAGCAATCTGTCTGATTTACATATGTACAATGATAAAGTGCATTGTGCCATGTTAGCACAGCAATGTAAACAGAGCAATGCAAGCAGAGTAATGTAACAGAGTGACCAGAGTAGTGTCAACAGAGTAATTTAACAAAGTGACCAGAGTACTGTAAATAGAGTAATGTAAACAGAGTGACGAGAGTAATGTAATCAGACTAGTGTTAACAGAGTGACCACAGAAACGTAAACAGTAGTGTAGCAGCATATACTGTGTAGCGGCATGTGTTGTAATAATAAATCAGATATAGTATGAAATATGACTATGAATGTTATGAAATGACAATGAATATGATGTGAGGTCCTGTTTCGGTCTCTTAAGGTAATGCTATGAGGGTAGGGGGCATGTTCTGATTTAGGACTCGAATGGCCTGAGGATAGAAGCTCCTCAAGTCTCTCTGTTTTGGCCATGATAGTGTGGAACCTTCTGTCCAATTGCAGAAGTTGAAACAGTCCGTTACTGGGGTGGGGCGAGCCCTTTAAGATCTGAGCTGCTCTGGACCTACATCTCCTGGTGAAAATGTCCTGTAGGGAAGGGAGAACAGATCTGCAGCGGTGTTCTGCTGCATGGATCATTCTCCGAAGAGCTTTTCGGTCCTGAATGAAG
This sequence comes from Hydrocynus forskahlii, assembly GCA_037974365.1. NCBI lineage: Eukaryota > Metazoa > Chordata > Actinopteri > Characiformes > Alestidae > Hydrocynus > Hydrocynus forskahlii. The sequence goes on from JBBPCX010071098.1 coordinate 5,904, forward strand.
CTATTCCCATACCAGTGTGTGATGTTCTGTGCGAGGATGCTCTCTCTTGCAGACGTTCAGCTGGAGGTGGTTGTCCTGACACCACGATGCCAGGTTCTTCACCTCGCCCATGAAGGCCGTCTCATTATTGTTAGAGATGAGGCCCAAAACCACCGTGTCATCAGCAAACTTCAAAATGGTGTTGGAACAATGAGTGGCCTCACAGTCATTAGTGTAGAGGGAGTCCAGCAGTGGCGAGAGTACGCACCCCTGTGGCGCACCCGTGTTGGCGGTGATGCTGTCGGAGACACACCTACACACCCTCAGCACCTGAGATCTGCCAGTGAGGAAGTCCAACACCCATAAACACAGCAAGCTGTTGAGTCCCTCAACTTTGTGAACAATCTACCGGGCACTATTGTGTTGAACATTGAACGCTGGTCTACAAACAGCAATCTCACATAGTTACCCTGCTTCTTGTCCACGTGGCTGAGAGTGGTGTGCAGGACATGAGAGATGGCATCCTCTGTGGTTCTGTTGGGTCAGTAGGCAAACTGGAGTGGGTCTGCGGTGCTAGAGATGGAGGAGGAGACGATGTTCTTCAACGCCTCTTGAACACCTTCATTACCAATGAACTCAATTCAACCGGCTGGGAGTTGTTCAGGCATGAGGGCTTGTTGTTCTTGGGCACAGGGACGGTGGTGGATCTTTTGAAGCATGTGGGGACCACGGTTCTCGCCAGGGACTCATTGAAGATGGAAGTGAACACACCTGCTAGCTGTTTAGCACAGCAACGCAGCAGACGGCCGGTGATACAGTGTGGACCCGCTGCTTTCCTGGTGTTCACTCTCTTTAGCACCGCTGATCACGCGTTCCTCACTGATGACATCACCGTCCTCAGTTGTCAGGCTGTAGTTAGGACTAACCGCCTGGCTAACCTTGAAGCGGGCGTAGAATTAGTTCAGCTCATTGACGTAGAGTAGAGTTGGAGTTGATCGTTGCGGTGTCTTTGGCTTTGTAGTCTGTGATGGTGCGCAGTCCATGCTACATGCTCTGTGTGGAAGTGAGACTCCACTCGATCCCGGAACCGGGCTTGGCATCCCTCACCACGCGTTGCATGCCATATGATGCCGCTTTGTAGGTGCTTATATCGCCGGTGGTGAGACTAGCGTGTTAAGTGGTGGTCCTGGCGTTCACTGCTGTGTGGATCGATCTGTCCACCCACAGTTTCTGGTTCAGGAACTAATAATATGTGCTTCACTAATATAATCTAATTGTAATTCAAATTATAATTTAAATGTAATTTATTTAATGAAAAATCGAATATTAAAGTGGCCAAACTTGTTGATTATCAGTGCTTCTGTAATGTCTCGGCCAGCAGCCAGTAGAGGCCGCTATTGTGTTGATTTATATATGGGACTTTTAGTTTAAAGGGTGTATGTGTTTGTCAGCGGCCTTGTGTTTAGTTAAAGTGATTGTGTTTAATGATTGGTTTCTGTCCGAGTCTGTTGTGTATTTAAGTTCTTTGTATTCTTGTCTTAGTTGCTGGTTATCCCTCACAAATACCCTCACGCTACCCACTCCTTATGTGTCTTAGTTATGCTTGTGTTTAAAGGCCCTCATGCCTATTTATGTTCTGTTGTGTAGAGTCTGTGTTTTTGTAATAAGGAACCATCCAAGGAGCCTGCAGCTTGCGCCTCGCCTCACTACCCCTCAGCCACAGACGTGACAGCTTCTTAGCTGTTAATGCTTAGTTGCTTCCAGTTAAGGTCAGACACCTTCCATCTCAAACAAACAAACAGTGCTTACTGTCGTCATCTAAAGGTGTTAAGAGGTTAGAACTTTTCCAAAGAACCAAAACATGTCAATCGAATAATCGATTGTACATTTGTATGTAAAAGCTACGTGAAAACTGATATGTGCATTACAGTCTATACAAACAATCAGCCCAATATTAAAACCACTGACAGGTGAATATCGCTGATTATCTTGTTACAGTGGCACCTGTCGAAGTGTAGGACTTATTATTGAGCAAATGAACTGTCAGTTTTTGAAGCTGATGCACTGGAAGCAAGAAAAACAGTATAAGAGTATGAGTAACTCAGCAACTTTGCCAAGGGCCTATTGTGATGACTTGACAGCTGGGTTAGAGCATCTCCACAACAGCAGGTCTTGTGGGGAGTTCAAAGTATGCAGTGGTCAGTACCTACCAGAAGTGCTCCATGGAAGGACAAATGGTGAACCGCAGACAGGGGCATGAGTGCCCAAGGCTCAAGCATGTGGGGAGAGAAGGCTAGCTTTTCTGCTTTGATCCAACAGAAGAGCAGATCAGAGTGCTCACACTGCCTACTGTCCACCATTGAAAGCGCCTGCAATGGGCATGTGAGACCTGGACAGCAGAGCAATGGAAGCCTATGTCTGCTCTTCTACACGCTCATTGTTTGCTCCTCTTTTGAAATTTGGACATTTCTCTTCTTAAAGTGCATTTGCATTTTTAAAATCCCAGTAACAGTTATTACTTTTTTTAAGTACAAAAACTTTGGTTCTAAGTGACATGGGAACACAAAACAAGCTTGGCATGATGTCTGACACTTTGAGCATCAACACAAACTGGGGGAACTTCAATCACGGCACAAATCACTTGTGTTCTAAGGGTTAATGTTACAACGGATGGTGTAAAGAACCCATCTTCATAGAGTTATCTGAAGTTTTATGTGGTATTATAAAAAAATGACTGGTAGAACAAGAAGTCAGGAAGTAACTAAACACCGTGAGCCAGATGCACATGTGTGCACACACGCACAAGCATTGTGCAGTGAGATGTTTGCTAAATCCTTCTTGAAGAGGCTGATAAGCTGATGTGCTGCTTCGTGCATTCATCCAGACAGAGTTAAATTTTCTCCTCCTCACACACACACACATATGCACGCACACACACCCGCCTTCAGCTGTCTATGTTCTGCAGTGCTAATCATTTCACCAGCAAGCGAAACACTACCACACTCATGAATGCACACGCCCTGCTGTTCAGCCTGTTAAATAATTCTGAAGCACATACTGAGATTTGTTCTTTCTATAAAAGTTTGAAGAAACAGGTGCCAAGGCTCATCATATGAACACATATAAACCCATTTAAACTCTGTGTAGAACAGTGTTCTCTTTAAAAGCAACGAAAAAGCATTTATAGCTGAATTATTACAATTAGATATGTTCTGATAAAAGGTATACAGCAATACTTAACATGCACAACACTGTTATAATGGACAGTTAGAGAGTAGTTCTCAGATAATATTAATAATAATAATAATAATAATAATAATGATAATAATAATAAGTCCCATTTGTACTTTTTAGAAGGTTGCTTGTAGCAAGAAAAACTGAAACTGAGAAATGTAAGTGAAAAAAAGTATGTAAATAAGGGAGAGCAGGTATAGAGATCCTGGGAAATGGGATTCAAAAATCTAGGGGCCAGGACCATCAACAGACCGATATTGCTTGAACTAAGTGTGTAAGGCTGCATCTAAAAGGCAGCTCTATCTTAAATTGAGTAATTATTGTAGATCAATAAAAGTTTGTGCTAGCAAAATACATGAAATATTAAACATTTAAAAATATTTTCTGGTGGCAAGTATGGAACAAGTTATTACTGTAACATAAAATAGCTAAAGTTATCTGACAAGTGACTCCAAACTTTTGAATGGCAGTGTGGACATGGTGTCTGAAACTGGCTGCATGTTTGTCATGTGGTCTCTCAAACACAAATGATCTGGAAGCGACTTCAAGAGATTAAGACCATTTCTGGACTATATTTATCTTCCAAAGGAAATTCTCCATTCATAATAATGTGTAGTCCAGTACTACACTTAATCCCTGTCTGGGAAGCTGCTCCTAAAAGTCTACCTGACAACATAAAACTCTCCCAGAACTGTGCTGGTGAAGTTCTATTCAATTTTATAGCTCAACAATACATCATGCTGTGCCCTAATCCACATTCACAAGTTTGCACCACAATAATGAAGAGCTGAACTCGGTTTGAGCAGGTCGAGAGAAGTTTTGGTGGTGTTTGCTGCAGTAAAAGTAGACTTGTAGTCAAAACCACCTAAACCAAGACCATGACACTACTAAGACCAGAGGGTATTGAGAGCAAGACAAGACCAAGACTAAGACCAAGACAGAGTCGAGATGAGACCAAGACCGAAAAGAAAAAGATTTCCTTAACTTTTGTGTGCTGTTGAGGACTGACATAACGGTATTGAATGGTCCCCAAGTCATCTGACAAAACAGCTAACACCTCCAACAACTGTCTAAAGAATGGGAAATATGTAACTGATTTCAATTATAC
>JBBPCX010071099.1:2500-10223 GCA_037974365.1 Hydrocynus forskahlii
TCCTCTCTGAGAGCCATTGCTCCACTCAGCTTTTGCCTTTTGGCTCCAGAAGAGCAGTCCTATCCCCATTTTTGCCTCACAGTTCTCCAAGTTGCTTCTCTCGAGTATAAAGAGGCCTTTGAATGCAGGCGTTTTCAAAGATGCTGCACTGGTTGATCCACTCAAGGTTGCGCTGTGTCTGTGAGTGAGTGAGTGTGTGTGTGTGTGTGTGTGTGTGTGCCGTTTGTAACAGTGTGTGTGAGTGATGGACTGGAGTACAGGGCCTTTGTGGAGGTCTGGGCTGCGTGATGCCGGTGCTGCTTCTCCGTCCTCCTAAGCGTCCGCCTGTCGCCGGTAGATAAGGCGGAAGAAGAGCGAGCCGAGTGGTAATACACCTGCAATAATGACACGCCGGCGCGGCCGATGCTATCGGTGACGGAATATTTACTCCTGGCTGTGTAATGCGAGCGGACGCCCAGTGGGTGAGCAACACGGCCCGATACGGCGCTCTCGCTCGCTCGCCCGCCTGCTCTCCCTCTCCCTCTTTTCCTCTCAGACCAAAACCCTTGTTCTGCGTTCCCCCACTGCGACTCTGTCCTTTAATGATACCGTTTTCTCCCATCCTCAGACGCAGCGCAGCCGCCTAAAGACATTTCACACCATCGCTACCACAGGTAAATCTCTCTCTCGCGCTCTCGTGCTCTCTCTCACTCGCTTTTTTTTTCTTCTTCTGGTGCCTTAGTTGAGCCGTCTCGCCCCCCTCCCCGCGTGATTTTGGAAGGAGAACCGGCGGCCTGGCAGCCCGGCCTGCTCCTCCTGCACCTGAGCGCCGCGTATCTGCGGGCCGCGGGCTGACTGGCTACGTCGGGCTGCCGCTGTCTTCGCGAACATTTGCAAACTGGTACAAATTTGGCTCTCCGGAGCCTCTTGCTCTTTCGGCGCTCGCCCTCAGCTCTGACGGCGCTTCCTTTAAGCTACACGGGACCCCCAAAGTGCTGCAGCCGACTCTGCCATTCCCTTTCAAGCCGGAGCCAGGCCGGCAGCAGCTGAGGCCGCACGTTATCTGGACCAGCGATCTGAGCGCAGCCGGCAGCGCGGCGTGAGTTTTGCGCTGCATCGCCCCCGGTGCTCTCCACCCCAGCGCTGCTGAATAATCACTGCTACTCGTTTTCTCTTGCATCACTTTTCCCTCGCACATGCATTCCTGTCACGGTCGAGCATGATTCAAGATGGCTGCAATTTGCCATTCTCTTTCTGTCCCCGATGATCGACGGGTCCATTTCAGGCCGCGGCGTTTATGCCTGACGCTGCATCCCTGCAGCCCTTTAATGCAGAGGCGAACGTAAGCAAATATGCAAACAGCAAACTGACACAAACTGAAAGAAAGATAAAAAAAAAATGAGTCACTTTCTGTTCTGAGTCACAAGCTATACTCTTAAAAATGGTTCTTCGAGGGTTCCGTAGTAAAGGCAATGCCTGTAGTCTTAACAAATAGGGCTGGAAGGATTATTTGACATTATTATTTGATTTTCTGCAGGAGATTTTTCGTCCATGTTTTCATTTATGTGTTCAAGGCCGGCACCTCACCTTTGGCGTGATTTCTGTGTGAGCAGGAATAGAAAATAGAAGTGGTTGTAGAAAAACAACAGCTATGGTTGAAAACCCAAAAAGAAGGAAAGTCTGGGAGCATTCCTTGCAGCTTTCCATGGAAGCGCAGCTTTAAAGGCAACTTTTAGGCCGTTCGGTGCACTTTTTATCGATTAGCTCTCAAACATAATCAACATAGTTATCAAATAATTGAGTGTTATTATGTGACCTCTAATGTCACTTCAGATTTGACCTCGTGGTTCTTTGAACAGCCAGATCGATTCTGATGGTAACCCTGTGGTAAAAAAATGGTTCTGTATAGCACCAGAAAGGGTTCCCCTATTGTTACGATAACTTTTTTTGAAACTGTGTCGAGCCCTTTTTTGCTGAGACTGTACCAATCCAATTTTAACCAGGAAACCCGTGAACAGGAATATACTTTACACTTCAGTGGCCTTTTATTGTCACTCTGATGAAACGAATCGGTAACAAGCGTTGCCATAGCGATGCGAATTGCATCTCGCTCAGAAACTATTTCAGTGCATCCAGAAATCTAGCATGCAGCCGTGCAGCACGGAGCTTCTTTAATACAGTGATCTAAACCACGGCAGTGAACGCACTGGTGGTCCGACATGGACATACAAACACACCAGGTAACCGGGGGGGGCATTAGGTAAGATAAGGTTATGTAATCAGTCATGAGACCCCCCACCCCCCCACCTCCAGATAGACGGGGAGAGGAACATCAGTCTTAGAACAAGATTGACGGTGGGTCAGGAGGGAAAAAAAATGAAATAACGCGATGAAATAAGTTCAGGGCTGTGAATAAATTACAAAGGCGGACGCAACAGCTCTGGCTCTTATATCTCTTTTCTGTCAGCCACTTTACAGCATCTAATCAATCAATACAATGGGAGGCACCACTCTAATGGCTGTAGATTTTAGTGGCGTGTTTTGCGATGCTGGCACTTTGCAGCTGCGTTTCTGGAGCCGGATGTTCTTCTGCATACTGTATGCGGCGGGTGGGCGGGTGGCAGGTTGGCGGTCTACAGATGCGCTGATTAAAATTCATGAAAACAAACAAACTTTGAGAGTTGGTGCACACACGGAGAATCACCAGCCAGGCAGCCCCCACAGCCCTAATATCACACGGAAGCTTGGAGAAGGTTAATATTTTACACATGTCAGTTTCTTCGTGGAGAATAGTTTTGATTTGTTGTTGTTTTTTTTTTTTTTTTTTTTTTTTTTTTTTTTGTTGGTGTCGTCACTCCCCTTTCAAGAGTTAAATCGTCGCCGACTGACTGTTTCTTCGCCTTAACCCGAAGTGAGGCGCCGGAATCAGCAGTCGGCGCACGTAGCGCTGTAATGTGGCTTTAAGGAAAATGGGATTTGTTGACCAGTGGACCTGAGGTTTGCTCAGTTTGATTAAAAGCCTGTGTATTGTGGGAGTGAATGAGGAAACTCATTTGACCCTCACCTCTCTGTACCACTGGTTAAACCCACTTATGGAAGCTGCGTATGAGTGTGGCAGAATCGCGGCTTCACCTCCAGAGACCGTCATTCACTCTTTGTGTGGGGGTGTGTGTGATTTCGTGGAGAGTCACACACTGCAGTATCTTTCACTTTTAGATTAGCGGCCTGGCTTTTACAAACGGGCTGCCTCTGAGCGCGTTCGAGTCGCACTCTAAGCGCCACGTTGATTAACCATATTTGCCCCGGAAAGGTATAATTACTCATGCCCCTAATCTCTCTGATCTCATAATTACAGAATCACACACCCATTTCACCAGCTAATATGTCAAGAGAACTTTGTAAAATAGATTAAGTTAATTATTTTGCCCAACTCTACTTGAAGCAGGCTGTTTTTGGTGTTAAGTGATAACCATCGCGTTTGATATGGTTTCCCATTAAAGAGAGTACTGGCCTGGTTGTGTGACTGAGGCGACTAGGCTTTGCTGTGATGTCACTGCGAATGTCAGCATTCAACGTTTAGTGATCTTTTCCGGCTCGATTCCACTTGATGGGTTGGCGAGTCATCATGAGAATCCATAATGTAGTTCCCTTGACGCAGTTAATGTACCGTCGGCGCTGTGCGCTGCTAACTGTTGCTTTTTCTGAACAAAACAGAGCAGATGGCTTTTCCTGTTCTTCCTCATTCTCTCCAGAACTAACGCATCTACACAGCATACGTATGTACACGTGTGCACTAATTTGTTCCAGATAATGACTGTTTTATGTTGTCTTATTTTTGCCTGCAGTGTTGGACTTTCCCGTGCAAAATTCGAACCCATGAGCGTTCCAATAGATCACGCAGTGGCAGAAAATTATACGAAAAAAGTGCCATTACGGGACGGCATTATGACTTTCAGTTATATAGTGCTTAGTTTTTTCGTGATTGTGTGTGTGTGTATGTGTGTGTGTGTGTAACTGTTTTAACTGAGACAGTTAGTCTTCAGAAATCTATTTTTTTAAATAATCAGCATAGCGTAATGGTTCAGTAATTCAAAGTGATTTGATCCCCCACGAAGTTTATGTAGTCTGGATCATTTACAATAGTGGTGATGGGAACCAAACGTCTGTAGAGTTTAACATTTCTAAAAGCTCTCTCAAAGAATGCTTTGCCTGAGATGTCGTTTTACCAGAGCTGGGAGAAGGTTTTGGTCTAAAACGTGTTTTTAAAACCCATTGATGGTGGAGGGATACACTATCAATGTATTTCGCCGTTGTGAGGCAAAATAGTCCCCAAAGAAAAGTGATGTAGTTCCGATTTGCCACTATTTCACCATCATCAACATCCATATAAACACTCTGAGACATGTGGAGCTTCACTGGTGGTTCTGGTTGGTAAATAAAAATGGGAGACATGGCGAGACACCCTTAGTTGCCGTCACCTCTCCTGCAGAGAAATCAGTTATTTTCTCTGCAGTGAATCATTTCACACTAAACCCACCCTGAACGTCTATTTTTCAACATCTCGCTGATCACATTATGCAGATATTTTAAAGACGCTGCGGAAAGAATGGGTGGAATTTCCCTTTAATTTTAATCTAAACTACCCAACACTTTGTTTCTGGCACAAATTAATTTTGCAGTTTGAAGCTTTTTCTCTGGAGAATCATCATTAGTAAAGTAAATTAGTTCGGGACTAGGTTTAATCTGTGCGCTGGAAAGAAAGAATTAAATAAACGATCACTCCTGGATGTCCAACTTTGAGTAAATCACTTTACATGATGTTGGACGGAGGAGGAGAGCGAATATTAATGTCTGGCTTGTGTTGATGGATGGGAGCGAAGAGGGCTATGCTAAGATATGGAATTAAGAGAATGCTGACATAGCCTCATGTAAAAGGGTCTGGACTTATCCGCGCTCACTCAGGGAGCCAGCGAGAAGCTGCCAGCATGTCCCCCCTGCCCTCCGCTGCAATTTGTCATTGGCGGCGACAGGCCTTAAGTTTTCTAAAATGGCCGACATATTAACTGACAACCCATCATTTCAGCCTTGCTTGCTCATGTAATGTTAAACGACGAAAGTTTGTCCAAAGATCCTGAATGTACTCTTAAAACCACTTATGAAAGTGTCCGAGAACACGTTACAGCTTTTCTGAGTGTTTTTCCCACTCGTGACCACCTTTATATATATATACACCAGCCTTGTGTCGGGTTTAGCATTGCTTTATGAGGGAAAATGTTTGTAGCTTGCATTTAATGCACAGACAGTATGCCACTAGCAAACACTAAACTCTGTAAATAAATCACCAGAGGCAAATCATGTCATTCGTCACTATCTGTCAGGTGTATCAGGTTATTGTGTGTAGATTCAGACAGGAAATGAAACACTGTAAGGATGGCGTTTTTGGTGTCATTCATCAATATTGAGCACGCTTTCACTTTGCATAGTTAATGTAGCGTGCCATTTGTCGGGTGCTTTGAAAGAGCTTTTCAAAATACATAAACTAAATAAATATTTAGTTTTGCGGAAATGTGCTTTCTGTTCGTTTAGTGTTTGTGATGCTCTGTAACTTGTAATGTTAAGAGATGAAAATGGAACAGACATGTTTCTTCTACAGAACAGCAGCACTTGACATTGATATCTTTAACTTTATTAAACAAAATTACATATCTGACACTGTAAAGTATGACATTTGTGTGGCGGTTCTTTAAGAAAACCTTCTTAAAGACATGTTTTAAAGACATGTTTACAGACACCACTCTGTTTCTCATCAGTTTCGCTTGACGTTGAAGGTGACACTAATGCATCTAAATGCTGTTTACCATTAAACAACTGAAGAAGAAGAAGAAGAATATGTTACTGTGAGGCGTAAAGCATGTCACAAGGTAACCATGTGTGGTGCGTAATTAGATTAGAGTCAGAAATTTGTTGCGGATTCTTGCTCACTCTCACTCAGGCAACTGTTGCATCACCAAAGATCAAGATCCGATACGTAGATGTTGAGTTGAGCGCTCTTTGTGTGTTTGCTCATGTCGGAGGCGGGGTCTGATCATCAAAGAAACATCAGATAGTTTCTATCATATATTGAGTTGTATGTTTGCTTGAAACGCCATCCCTGTGTTTAACGTTGGTCCTACTTCAACACTGATTTATCTGAGTGATAGTCTGAAGGTCTTCTTTTGCGATAAAGTGTAAAAAAAAAAAAAAGTGATAATAACATAGTTGCTAACAGGTTACCCTGGTATAAAAAAAATATATATATATATATATATATTAATAGCTAGATTTCATCAAATGATGAATCATGTCTCATAAACTACACAAAATACAAAATCAAAACTTTGTGAAACCTCCACACCTGATGTGGAGCGGCATCTGACAGGCTTCTTTGACCACCGCGCCTCGTTTGGAAAAAAACATTTAACTGTGAATCGGAAGAATCCTCGCTCTGAAACCCTCTCCTTTCTGACACCTTCCAAATTTACCATCCTGATGATTCTTCTTGGCATTTTCCCCTCCTAAAACTCTCTCCCACTGTGCTACAGTCTTTCAGAGAGGATGAGCGTGTTAACCGAAGACACAACTGTCCTTACGCGCTGATCTGACATTTTCCGAAATGACAGAAACCTTATAAAGCAAATGGAGAGAGAAGAGAGAGTGTTAGAGAGAGTGTGTGTTAGAGAGAGTGTGTGTTAAAGGGAGAGAGAGAGAGAGAGAGAGATATTCTGGTAATAAGAGTGCTTTATGTCACTGAGCGGTGCCCTTTGCCACCGCTGGTGTAAATCTGAGGCCCAGTTTGAGCCACACTGCCGCTTGTATTAACCCTCATTCTAAACCACTCACGAGTGACCAGAGGTCCACGTCTCCACTAATGCATGGCAGTGGCCTAAATGCCAACACGGCCTTCCGTCACAATGATTTAGACTTAATTCACTGCTTAAAACCTAAATCTAATTCTGATATCATACTGACATGAGACTGCAAATTTAGTTTGCTGCCTCGCTGTGGCAGCAAGGTCTGAAAATAAATCGCAATTTTTTTTTTTTTTTTTTGGTAAATTCTTATGGATAACTGCTCTTTCTTATGTGAGTGCATTTTTTCCTTAAATTCTGATTTCCTTTTTTAGATGTTGTTATTTTTCCCCCACAAGTCCAACTCCTACATACTCCAAAGTGAGAAATGTTAATTTTACCTCCCCAAAGATAAAAAAGCCCAGAGATCCACGTATTGATTTTTTTTTTTCTCTCTGCATTTCTCCGCTTTTGTCTTCAACCTTTTACTGTGGGGTTAGCGGCTCCTACACCTCAGGCTGGGGGGGATGCACGCTTTGCAGAATATGAAATATTGCGTAGTGTTAACCAGGTCTTAAAAATCAGCTCTGCAGACCAAGGCCGCTGTGATGGGCGAGTAAAGGGCAGCCACGGTGAAGCGGATCCAGAATAGGAAATCAGTTCGGCAGCGAAGGGATCGGATTAGCTGGTTAAAGGAGGTTAAAAGAGACTGAACTACAGAGCGGCCGATTTCACCCCGTGAACCGCGAGAGTGTGTCATTAGTTACATACACAAAAGGGCTGTAATTAATGGAAGCTCACTTGCTCTGTCCTTTTCTACCTACACTGGTTATTAATCTGGCACTACATTTTCTTTTACTGCTCCCTGCAGTCGGAGACTGATGGGTTAGATGATTACTGCAAGAGTACAGGGCGCA
>JBBPCX010071101.1:0-10222 GCA_037974365.1 Hydrocynus forskahlii
TAAAGTGTTTTGGGAGCATATTTGGGGCATATTTAGGGTTTACACTATAAAAATAGGCATTTTTAGGCTTTTTTTTTAACCAAAGCACTACACGTTTTTTCACTATACGCGGGTGCTTTTGGAACTAAATATACAGTATAAATAAGTATATATAAATATACAGTTAATCCCCACTAATCCACGGCTCAGAATTCGCGGCTTCAGTCTTTTGCATCTTTTTTTTTAGAACCAAACTAATAATTGTTCATGGAAACCCCTGCAAATTTGCAGAAACAGCAGATATCCTCCACATTTTTTGGCTTTTTTTGTGGCTATATATCATTTTTCATGCATTTTGGTGCAAAATTATTAAGAAGAATATAATTTACTGATTTTGTAATATAAATATTAACGTGAATTCAGCTATATTTCCATATAAAATATAACTGTATACATTTTTTGGTACTGTCCAGAGAACACAAAGAAAGTGCGTCTTGGGATGGTGAAATACCCCTGTATTCAAAGGCGGGAGATTTGAAATTTGCCAATCCGAGAACATTATCTATTTCTCCTTGCTGCTGATTGGCTGCTGCCCTGTGATGCATTAGAATAGTTTTCCGCATGGAGCTCTGAGTGTTTCTCTGAGTGTTCTCGTGTTTTTCCTTTTGTTCTTCTTAAATCCCTGTATTTTTATTACTGTAAATTAAATTAAATTATTACTGTATTTACCCTGCTTATACCAAAGAAAACGCGCTTGCATGAATTAAAGTACAGTCTATATTGGGGTAATATCGGTATTTTACATTCTAGCACTATGGGAGAAAGCAGTTCAGTGTAACAGTTCACTATTCACGGATGCTCTTGGAATGTAGCACCGCAAATGTCGGAGGTTTATTTTTTGCATATATATATATATATATATATATATATATAAACCATTTGCATGCAAATACATATATAAATGTCCCATTTGTCGTTAGTTGTCTCTATGTTGTAGAAAACTTCCAGGTTGGAGACCGGGTCAGGGTGAAAGCCTCTGTTACTACTCCAAAATACAACTGGGGTAGAGCCTCACGCCAGAGTGTTGGGGTTGTAACAGGTAAAACACTTCCAGTCATTTATACAATTAGAAAAATGTAACTGTGACTCAATTCTTTATTAAGTTATCATCTCAATTATACCACTGTCCGATGCTGCAGACTGGGGTTCTAATCCCTGCCTGGGCCAGCACAACACCAACAAGATTCCTGATGCTCATTCCCCTACATCTGCAACATCATTCAGTTATAAACTGCTCTGGATAAGATGCTTTAACATGAATCTGTATCAACTCTGGATATAGTAAATAGCACCTTTTCTCTGTTTCTGTAGCTGTTAGTGGTCAAAGTATGACTGTAGATTTTCCTGAGCATAAATCCTGGAGGGCTGATGTGTCTGAAATGGAACTGGCTCCTAGCTCTGACTCAGGTAAGAATGATGTATTACAATGACTAGGGATCTAATATGATCCCTAGTCTGGTGCCTAGTCTATTAGGATCAAATGAGGGTTCAAATAGCCAACTTGCATTTTTTAGGGCTGATTAGTGGTAAACAAAGGAACATCATAACATAACGGCAACTGTTTACAAGTGTTTTTGTATTTACGGATTGTCTCCTGAGCATTTTATTAAATTCATTATTTATTCAAAACAATTTATTCAAAGCATCAATCAAGTCAGTTTAGGATTGAAAAACCTTAAGTTTGTGCCTTAAGCTGCCTGCTTCATAAGGCTTATTATTAAGTAACTAGATGCAAAACCATACAAATTAGTTACTATCAAGCTGTAAGAGTGACAAGGAGTCTGGGCCTGTTGGCAGACCCATGAAGTTCAAGAGGACTTAACTTTTTCGTTATGTTCTCCTGTGTGTCTATTAATTTTTGTTATGTAGTAAAGTTATTAGGTGGCATTTATGAGTAACTGCTTATATTTCATAAATAATCCATATGATTATCTAAGACTTTTGATATTTGGTTCTTTACTGGAATGAGAACTTTTTATAACTATGTTATAGGAAACTTCAGGGTTGGAGACCGGGTCAGGGTGAAAGCCTCTGTTACCAGCCCAAAACATGGGTGGGGAGAAGCCTCTCACAAGAGTGTTGGTGTGGTTACAGGTAAGAATGTTCATAGTCATTTATACAGTTACTTATGTAACCATCACTCACAGTTCATCATTTAATAATCAATGTAATTACACTATGTCTGTGTCAGCTCTATATAGTAAATGTTATCCTTTTTATCTCTCCAATTCTAGCTGTTAATGGTGAAAGTATGACTGTAGATTTTCCTGGTCATAAATCCTGGACGGCTGCAGTTTCTGAAATGGAATTGGCTCCCAGTGCTGACATCGGTAAGACTGGCTATTACTGACTCAATGATAATGACTTCGATTCATTATAAAACATGTAGACTTCAAGTCAGTTGTTATAGCGATGATTTAGCCAAAAATCCAGTTTACATAATCATTCTCTCATCCTGAATGTAGTTGATCAGCCAAGATGTGTTTGGTGTCTGAAGCTGATTTATTTTCACACTTTTGCTACAAGGCCAACAAGCAACGACAGAGTTAGTTACCTGTCTGAATGATTATCTAGTTCTGTTCAAAATCAATTGAGTGTAAAAACACTATGCCCTGCACTGCATTTCCTAAACTATTGAGAATGTTTTGCTAGAGTAAACTGATGTTTTCACTGCCATTTTCCTGCTTAGCTGATGATTTATGATGTACCTGCAAGTTAAAGTCAAAGACATTAATGGTAAAACAGTCGATGACATTTGAATTACATTTTGGGAATAAAGCAAAGTGACTGAGTTATTAAATATATAACAGTAATGAAATGAGGTCTGGACCCACTGTCAGACCAACAACAGACATTCAGACAAGCAGGGATCAAATTTACTAACTGACATTTTGAGATACCTGCCTAGATGACAACATTAATTATTTCAATTATCTAAAATATTTTGATATTTGTTTCTTTGCTGAAATGAGAACTTCTTTTAAACATGTTTTAGAAAGCTTCAGGATTGGAGATCGGGTCAGGGTGAAATCCTCTATCACTACTCCAAAATATGAATGGGGAAGAGCCTCTCGCCAGAGCGTTGGTGTGGTTACAGGTAAGAATATTTACAGCCATTTACACAGTCATTTATAGAACTGTGACTCCCATTTCTTCATTAAGTAAAACACTACATTTGTTTCAGCTGTATATTATTTTTTTGTCTCCTTTTGTAGCTGTTAATGGTGAAAGTATGACTGTAGATTTTCCTGAGCATAAATCTTGGAAAGCTGCAATTTCTGAAATGGAACTAGCTCCCAGTACTGACTCAGGTAAGAGTCAGGTAAAGCCATCAAGTAGGGTTTTTTTTGGTCATTTCAGCCATCTACACCAGTAGTTTCTCTACTCTGGCTTTGGAAGAACCCTGCCCTGCACATTTGAGTGATTTCACTTCTTCTAGCAAACCTGATCCAACTAATTTTCTCAGTAGCACCCTCTCACTAAGCTGAAGTGGGTATGTTGAGTGAAAACACCAATATGTGCAAAGCAGGGTTCTTCCAGGACCAGGGTTGAGAAACACTGAGACATGGTTAAATTAAACATTTCTCCTGGACAATGATACAACACAAAAGCAACACAATACTGGACAAAGTAAGACTGACTATTGTTGACACAATGATAATGACTTCAGCTCATTATAGGACATTTGAGCTTCAGTCAGCTATATGAGTCATTATTTAGCCAAAAATCCAATTTACACAAATATCCTCTCACCCTTAATGTAGTTGATCAACCAAGATGGGTTTGGTGTCCAAAGTTATTTATTTTCTCATTTTGCCACAAGGCCAACATGGAATGACTGAGTTAATCACCTGTTAGCATGTGCCAAGTGCATGTTCGAATGATTATCTGGTTCTGATCAAAATTGACTGAAGGTAAAAACACTGTCCACCGCATTGTATTGATTGTATTGATTGTATTGATGTCAACCGATGGTCTACAATGTACTTGCTGTCAGTAAAGACGACTTTAATAAAACACTTCTTTAAATTACATGTCATTTTTGGAACTAATTGGCTGATGCTACAATTGCTATTTAATTGTCTCCTGTGTATGTGTGTGTGTGTGTGTGTGTGTGTGGTGTAAATACGTTTTTATTTGCATATTTTACAATCCTTTTGAGGAGGAGAAGCAGACGTTTTTAACCCCTTGAGTTCCTTTTTTATTTCCATGGCATATTACTCAGTAAATAATGTAAAATAATGTGACGTGATTAAGTTATACGAGTAAAAATGAACGCGTGGACCAGCCAACAGCGGTCATTTCCTTCATTATGAATTTGTATTTCTTCAGAATGTGTGTCTAGTAAAATGATAAACTTGTAAAATCATTTCTCTGTTGACTGTTGACATTTGACAGAGATAAGCAGGACTAAAACTGCTATTTTAACTGCTCAGATAATAAACCAGCTCTCATGATTATCTGAAATAGTGAGATTATTGTTTCTTTAGTGGAATAATTTTTTCCTCTCTCCATCTTAAAGAAAGCTTCAGGGTTGGAGACCGGGTCAGGGTGAAGGCCTCTGTTACAACTCCAAAATACCAGTGGGGAAGTGCTTCTAATGCGAGTGTTGGAGTGGTTACAGGTAAGAACGTCTACAGTCATTTATACAATTAGAAAAATGTATCAGTGACTCACAGTCCTTCATTAAGCGACTATATTCATTACACTAAACCTGTTTTAACTCGGAATAGTAAATTATGTCTGTCTTTCTCCTTCTACAGCTGTTGATGGTGACAGTATGACTGTAGATTTCCCTGAACATAAATCCTGGAAGGCTGCAGTGTCTGAAATGGAACTGGCTCCCAGTTCTGACTTAGGTATACTATTATGGTGACCCTATGATAATGACTGAACTGGTTATTTATAGTATAAAGGCAGTGATTTGGCCAAAAATCAAATTTGCACTATTATCCCCTCACCCTGTATATAGCTGGTTGGGTGAGAAGTTTCCAGAGTTAACTTATTGTCACTTATTAGCATGCCTGAGTGATTGCACATTTGTCTCAGAACATGTTAGAAAGTAATTTAAACTATAGAGTCACTTTCTTTGGTTGCTATAGAGTCACTTTCTGTGGTTTAAATTACTTTCCGCCACTGTATGACAGTCTATATCTGTATCTTTATCTATAAAAGTAAATTTGAACATTTTCATTCATTTTCTTAACTTTTTAGAATTTCTGACCACAAGAATTGATATTTTCATTGATATTTGTCTTCACAAGGAAAACTTTATTTCCTTTCTCCATGTTATAGAACACTTCAGGGTTGGAGATCGGGTCAGGGTGAAAGACTCTGTTACTACTCCAAAATACAAGTGGGGAAGAGCCTCTCGCCAGAGTGTTGGTGTGGTTACAGGTAAGAACGTCTACAGTCATTTGCACAATTAGACAAATGTAACTGTTGCTCACAGGTGTTAAGTAATCAAAATGCACCTGTGACACTCAATCTGTGTCAATTCTATAAAGTAAATAACAGTTTTTTTCTGTCTCTGTAGATGTTGATGGTGAAAGAATGACTGTAGATTTTCCTGAACATAAATCCTGGATGGCTGTAGCTTCTGAAATGGAACTGGCTCCCAGTGTTGACTCAGGTAAAACTGACAAACTGGTAACTTGAGGTCGACCAAAATGTATTTTCAGGGCTGGTTGAGCTTCCTGGTTTTCTAGGAGACAATTATACTAAAATGTTACCAAGAGAGTATAATGAAAGGCGAAAATTGTGTTGACGTAATATATTTAATTTGCGTGTAACCAGTGTACACATTTGAATCAGTGGAGTAAGAAACACAATGGCTATCTGATTATTCCTCTGTCTCTTAATCTTTCCAAACAGAATCATTTATTGTTTGGATTATATTCGTTTTTTAAAAAACAATTTGCCAGTGTTGTATTTTCTATTTAATTAAATATTTATCTATCTTTATTTATCTAAGATAGAAAACAAAGTTGAAAACTTTTAAGTTCCTATTTTATTCACGCATACGAAGGATTGTTACTCAGTAAATACAGAGAAAACAATGCAAAATGTTATTACATTGTTGAAGCTCGAAAGTCTGGACCATTCAAAAGGTTTATGATAATTATATATAGTACGGGTTAATACCTTCATTTATAAATTATGGTTACTTCTGCTAAATCTTGCTAAATAATTTTTTTATAATGATTTATGTCTTTTCACCACATGACAGAGATAAGCAGTTTAATTCATGTAAAAAAGTTATAAAAAGCTAAAGAAAGAAATATTTCTGTAATGTCATGATTATCTAAAATGCAGAAGAATTTATTTCTTTGCTGAAATCAATCAACTATTTTTATGACTTTGTTAAAGAAAACTTCAGGGTTGGAGACCGGGTCAGGGTGAAATCCTCTGTTACTACTCCAAAATATGAATGGGGACGTGCCTCTCGCCAGAGTGTCGGTGTGGTCACATGTAAGAACATTTTCAGTCATTTATATTATTACAAAAATGTATCAGTGACAGTTTTATTCAGTAAATATATCAATAACACAATCTGTTTCAATTCAATGTAGTTAATAAGCTTTTCTCTCCTTCTGCAGCTGTTGATGGTGAAAGTATGACTGTAGATTTCCCTGAACATAAATCCTGGAAGGCTGCAGTCTCTGAAATGGAACTGGCTCCCAGTGCTGATTTAGGTAAGACTGACGATTTTGGTGACATTATGATAAAGACTGGACTGTTACAGAGTTTTTGTTTTTGAGTCAGATATTAATGCTATGATCCGGTCAGAATGCATAATGTAAGTAATTTAAAAACAGATATTTTAAGCTGATTTTTGACACTAAACCATTTGCATCTATAAACAAATGGACAAAACTTTGCATCAACATTACTAGCCACTATATTGAAACCTCAATTTTTTCATCCTTTTGCTACTCTTTCTATCAGTATGGTGGTAGTGGTCTAGTAGGTAAGATACTTGCCTCTGGACCAGGAGGTCATGGGTTTGAATCCTACCCTCAGCATACCACCACTGGGTTCCTGAGCAAGACCCTTAACCCCAAGTTGCTCCAGGGAGACTGCCCCCTGTAGTTAGGGAATGGAAGTTTGGATAAAAGCGTCTGCTAGATGCTGTAAACATAGTATGTCATTCTGTGACAATTGAATTATTGCCCCAAGAATTTAATTGTTGCCCTGCATTCATTTAGCTTATCTGTGTTTTTCAACTATATGTTAGGCTAGAATTAAACTATTTTGAAAATACATTAAAACACCCTGTTCCCAGTTTATGAACATATATACCATATTTTTCATCTCCATTCAAGTCAAATCAGTTCAAGCTGGTGTTTGTCATTTCAATCATATACACAGTACAGAGTGAAACAAAAGTGTTCCTCTGTGACCACAGTGCAACACAAAGAACAAAAACAGAAACATCACAAGATCACACAAGTGCAGGGAAAGCAGAACTAAAGAGAGAGTGCAAAAAAACCCACAAGAACAACAGTACAATAATTCACAGGACATGACAACATGCTGTGCAGTCAACAGCAGCAGCAACAGTACCGTACAGTAACTCACACTAACAGCAGTGTGAGTGAATACACTATTATTACATACTGTTTTCTAGCAGTAGAGTATTAAGTGTGCAAAATTGCGAAGGACTGCAAAGATTAAGGTAAGAGGTAATTCTGCAAAAATGGTAAGAAGCAGCAAGAGGTTAAGAAAAATGTACTGTATAAAAATGAATACAGTGTGGTCACGGTGACTGTTGTCACCGTGGCTATTTTTGTCACACATGAAAACACCACAACATGCAGTATGAAATTCTTATCTGCATTTTACCGATTCACCCAAGTGAAGCAGTGGGCAGCCAGTAACACAGCGTTTAGGTAGCAGCGCATGGGGACAGTACCATGATCAAGCGTACCTCGGTGGTGCCATTGGCAGTCCTGGGACTTTAACCCAGAACCTTCCGATTGCAGGGGCAACTCCCTAACCACCAGCTGCCCCAAACCAATTCAGAGCTGGATTCAGCCCTGTGACCTTGCCTCTTGCAGCATGGTACATTGACCAGTAGACCAGGTGGGGAGGTTAAAAGTTTAGCCAGATGTGGTTTGAACCTACATCCCTCACTCTTGCTGTGTGTTAACCAGTGGACCACATTGGGGTTTAGTGTGTGTATACAGCGTGATGGAGAGAAAGGAAGCAGTTCACTGTGTGTGTGTCTCTCCATGTTATAGAACGCTTCAGGGTTGGAGACCGGGTCAGAGTGAAAGACTCTGTTACTACTCCAAAATATAACTGGGGAAGAGCCTCTCGCCAGAGTGTTGGTGTGGTTACAGGTAAGAACATTTACAGTCATTTGCACTATTGGAAAAGTGCAACTGTGACTCAAATGTTCATCATAAAGTAATCTATTAAATCGGTTACTCTCAATTTGTATTAACACTGTACGGTAAACATTATATTTTCTACCTCTACAGCTGTTGATGGTGAAAGTATGACTGTAGATTTTCCTGAACATAGATCCTGGATGGCTGCAACTTCTGAAATGGAGCTGGCTCCCAGTGCTGACTCAGGTAAGAATGACAATAACGGTATGTATAATGTATTTTTCAGGGCTGGTTGTCAGTAATCAAGTAGACCAATATGAATACTGATGGCTGTCACAAAAGACATTATCAGTAGGCCTAATAATGTTAGAAGTTTATAAAAACACTTATTTAAAAACATGTCATGTTTGGAACTAATTGGACGATGCTACACTTGTTATTTACTTGTTACATTGTCTCCTGATTTAGTTGTTGCATTGTCTTCTGATGAACTATATATACGTATATATGAAGAGCTCTTTTCCAAAACGACATAAATCCATTATGATACGTTTTCAGGAAAATTACATATTTTGTTAATATTTAATTTATCCTGTTAAAATGGTTTGTTGGCTCAGTCTGAACATGTTGAACAAAGATTGTTAAATCAAACAACAGTAGGCCTATTGTTAATTATAAATTCAAATATTAAAAAAAACCCACAATAAATCCATCCATTTATTTCCTAAAAGTTGATTGTTTATGTGCGTTATGTGCCAACTGATGCCCGGGAAAGTGAAGAGAAGAGGATGGAATCTGCATCATTCATCTCTCTCTCTGTCACACACACACAAACACACAAACACACTCTCTCTCTCTCTCTCTCTCTCACACACACACACGCACTCTCTCGCTCCCTCTCACATATACACACACACAAACACTCTCTCTCTCTCCCTCTCACACGCACACACTCACTCACTTACACACACGTACACATATACACACCAGTGTTGGGCAACTAGTAATGAAGGCTAGTATTATCAGTACCTTCCATGTCATGTTAGCATGCTTCTTTACAGCGAAATATCTTTGTCGCAAGGGAGAAACGAACACAAAGGTATTAAACTAGAAAATTCTGAAACGAAAATTGTACTCACCAAACAATTTAACGAAGGTCTCCTTGCAAACGGGCACCTTCTCAGGGTGACTGTTGCACAAGAGACTACTTGACAGACACGTTCCTGACTTTTCGCTTGTTTACGTCCTGGACTTTCGGACGCTGCCTTTTCACTTGCCTTATGTCCAAGAGATAAATCATCAGGTCGTCCGGTGACAGCTTCTCGGCTTGACAGAAACCGGTCGCAGCAGCCTTGTGCTGACATCCCACAGTAGGTATTAACGCACCACCTGAGTGACGAACCTTCTTTTTTGTTGTTTTTTGTGGTTTTCTTTGTCCTGTCGGCGTTTTCTACCTCCAGCTGTATGTCTCACTGGCTCATCGATGCCATCAAAAGGGTTTAAAGCACTCATTTTGAAGAGGACACTAACGCCTCAGAGCGCCGCCAAGCTCGATGAAGTCGCACGCTCACCGAATACATATCACGTTTTGACAAAAAATAGGTACGGCGCTTATTGCGGTTTGGATAGAAACGGCATCTTGCAGTACATCTTAAACAAGAATAATATAGCGATTTGGCATGAAATGTTGATGGAGCAGTGAATAGGTTCAGTGCACAGCCAGATGGCATGACAAACTCATTTTTTTTAATTTGGCGTTTATCGTGTTTTGGAAAAGAGCTCTTTATATATATACTGTGCGCATGTACATATATATATATATATATATATATATATACATACATATA
>JBBPCX010071102.1:0-10222 GCA_037974365.1 Hydrocynus forskahlii
TCTCTGTGTCTCTCTCTCTCTGTCTCTTTTGCTCTTTATCTCTGTCTCTCTCTCTCTCTCTCTCTCTCTCTCTCTCTGTCTCTCTCTCTCTCTGTGTCTCTCTCTCTCTGTCTCTTTTGCTCTTTATCTCTGTCTCTCTCTCTCTCTCTCTCTCTCTCTCTCTCTGTCTCTCTCTCTCTCTGTGTCTCTCTCTCTCTGTCTCTTTTGCTCTTTATCTCTGTCTCTCTCTCTCTCTCTCTCTCTCTCTCTCTCTCTCTCTCTCTCCCTTGCTCACTCACTCTCTTGCAAATGTGATAAAAATAGCCCCGCTCTTAGCATTACCCAGTGACACAGCGGTCCAGACAGACCAGTGCAGTGCCTCATTTTTGCACGATCTAATTCCCATTGACTGAGTTTGAATATTTTGGCACATTGTGCTTGTTTTGGCTATGGCCATGTGCGTCCAGCATTTTAAACACAACATAAAAACATATGACACAGGTTGGATACTTGCATGGCTGTGTGAACAAAAAAAAACCTCTGAATCTGACGTTTTCAGTTCCAATTTGTGCCACTTTCATGTCTGGTACTGAATGCCAGTGCATAGCAATGTTTCTTCTATTTGATCAGGCGGATCAGAATTCACATGTTTTTTTGTTTCCTATAGTACTTGCACATATTACGTCATTAAAAATAAGATTCGGGCAGTGAGGCTTGTAATGTGAACACAGCCTTTCCTTTGATAATGAGTGTGTCAGTGTAAGGCTATGTTCACACAGCAGGTAAAATTGGCCAAAATCTGATGGGTTTTTTTTTCCTCAGATGTGTTTTTATGACAGTGGGAAATCACATGAAATCTGATATTCTCAATTCTAAATTGGGTCACTTTCATATGGGGTCCTAAATCAGACACAGGCTGGATGTTTGGCAATGAAGCTGATAGCTGAAAGATCCAAGACAGGCACAGCACTGCTAACCCAGATGAGTAGGAGCCTTAATGTCTTTGCTTTAATGTCTTCTAATATCCACAAAACCGCTGACGATGCATTATGTAGTACTGACTGTGGGAGAGAAAGAAAGAAGAGTCGACTCATGACCACAATGGGCAACATCCACAGCTTAAAAGGTTCCTGATTTTCAAACCTAAAGTCCTTGTTTAACAGTTTTGGTAATGATCATTGATTTCTGTTTACATGCCCTGACAAACATAAGCACATACCAAGGTGAGGGTTTTCAATGTTTTCTTCTGAAGGCCTTTCAAATTAAGATTAAAAAACAGCTGAACTTTAGTTGCAGTGTCCTTTTTAGTGCAGTCCTTAGTGCAGGTTCCTTATTTTGGCATTTTTGTCAAACTAAATGATTTCAGATTCTCATGAAAAACATATTGCAAGATAAGGAGACCACAAATACTGAACACTCATTTCGGTGCTGTATCTCAGTGGAGTTCAAGGCAGGACTTTGTTTTAATTTTTTTCTTTCAAGCCATGCTCTTGTTAATGACTGAAGTCAGAATGAATGATTCTGTCAATTAAGGCAAGTCAACCCTGAGACAACAAAGCATCTCCACATCGTCACTCTATCACCACCATGTCTCACTGATGTTATGATGTTCCTGTTGTGAAATTCTGTGCTAGCTTTACTTCAGGAGTAACAGGAATCCTGTCATCCAAAAAGTTGCTCTTTCAGTCAACATAAAAGTATTCCTAAAGACTTGCAGGTCACCAAGGAGGTTTTGTGAGACAAGTCTTTTTGTTTCTTTTAATTAAAGGTGGTTTTCATCTTGAAAGTTTCCCATGAATACCATTTTTGCTCAGCCTCTTTCTAATGATGGATTAATGAACGTTAACCTTCTGAGGTAAGTGAGGTTTGTGGTTCCTAAATTGAGCTCTTTTGTGATTTCCCAGAGGAGTTATCATTGTGCTGTGCGAGGAATACTGGTAGGCTGAGCACTTGTGAGAAAGATTCACCACTGTTCTAATTGTTCCCCATTCGGAGATAACAGCTCTCGCTGGAGTCCCAGAGCCTTAAAAATGACTTTGTAACACTTTCTGGAACAGTAAATAAATTAAATATCCTTAAACATTTTTTGTTTTCTGTTTACTCGAGGTTGCGTTGGCTTATCCTTAAAAATTTAAGGATCTGAAACTATTTGCAAATATGCGAAAATATAAAAAATAAAGAGGAGGCAAATATTACTTCATGACAAAGTATGGCAGGCTTTGAAATATGAAAATTCAGTTAAATTTCTCTGCTTGGTTCAATTAATCCTCTGCTTCAAAATAAAAGTGACTGAAAAGGTTCTTTGCACAATGCCATAAAGGACCATATTTGTTTTTCTAAAGAACCTTTCAGTGGATGGTGAATTTGTAAATGACATGTGGGTGTGGAGAACTGTGTATAAATTTGTATTAGGGGGGGAAATAACCCCTAAAAGGTTTTTCACACTCATGTATCTCATTGACAAAAATGTTTTTCACAATGCTACAAAACAACAATGCCTCTTCTGTGGCAGTGTTAAAAAAAACTTGGTGGCAGCTTTATTTCTAAGAGTACTTGTATGAACTACAAGAGGGAAATAAGAGGGAACAATATCACCAGAAACACACCTATAATTTGTGATGTCTTGGGTCACAGCTCCTCTGGAATTGGAGTCAGTGGCAAAAAACAGTTGTGTCACAGGTGAACCCAATAGCATTAGCATACATGCTAGCAAACACTATTAAAAACAAGAAAAAATAGGTAATAAACAGAAACAAATAATTACATAGTAGCAATAATTATTTAGTAGTAACACCTCCCCAATGCTACATCATTTTTATTATTAATTTAGTTGTTTAATTGATTTTAACCCAGTTTTTTGCAACAAAATTACCCCATGGCTTTTTTTAAATCATGGTCAATAACTTTCAACAGGATAAACATAGCTACTGGTCAGATGCACCAAAAATATTCACACTACTGCCTGTAAATCATGCATCGAGGTAACAGATTTTTAGGAAGTGTGACCTAAGTGAATAACACAATGTTTAGTCAGCCATTTAGCCTTAGAAGAGAGATCTTTGTAATTACCCCCAGCTGTTTCATAACATACATTTGAGGAGTTTCCCAGTTCTACTGAGACAGATAATAAATGCTGCTGGAAACGTTTGTGTGATGTAGGAAGTGGAAGGAGAAGCTTCCCCTAAATTAGTCAAGTGGTCAAATCGGCAGATACTTGCCAGTAAACTGAGAAATGTCATAGTTTCACTGATTATTGTTAAATGAATATGGAGCTCCATACCAGTTCATGTATGTGACATTTGATGTCTGCACCCAGAATCTGTAAAAACACAAAAAACTGAAATAATGCAGCCAGTTTTATGAAAGTTAAGTTCCTCTTAAACCCTAGAAGTCACAGTTAGCATGGGTGATAACAGCAGCATAATGTAATTGGTTATTATTTCTTACTTGTAATTCATTTAAATGAGCGGAGGAATGATATCAAAATGTGGATTTAAGACTTTTAATCAACTTCGTGTTTGTGTCTGAAAGCAAAAAAACATGAACTGAAATCGACCCTTTCTCCACAGTAACTATAAAGTGCATTTTCACATTGTTTAAGTGGTCTCTCAGTTCAGTTCAGAATAATTTAAATCCAATTTTAATTATGATTTAAATAAAAAAATTTTGATTGTACTGAATTACTAAGGCCTCAAAGTTACAGGCTTAGTGATTTTTGGAAACTAAACAATATGTGTTGGTATTTCTAATTCATTTTAGTAAACAAAATCAAAACACTCTTTAAACTATATTAAACTATTAATAAGATTAAATGAATATGATTATATTATTGTACAGCTGGAAAAGCTGTGTTTGTGTGTTTTCATTTCAGGCTGCAAAGCAACATAAAGTGAAAATTTGGAGAGGGTGATTAGTTTTTATAGCCGCTGTATCTCTATTTAAGCTTGGTGTTTGTTCAGATTGTGGGTTTGTGTCAGATTGTAAACAGCCACAACTCTGTGACTCTTTACTGAAGGAGTCACTCTAGAAATGCTACACGCAAGGTCTAATATGTTAAAAATGTCTGTTACAAGCTTCAGATAAAATATGGAATTCCTTTTCAGATGCCTGTGTTTAATCTAGAATGGCCAAGAAATGGCCAAGTGCAATGGTGTGAGCTTGGTGCTAACAAAATACTAGAACAACATAAGGCTGCCTGCACAAATTAGCATTAATTAGCATTAACAATGTTTTTTCCTATTTTTTGGTTTTGATATTTAAACTGAAGGCCTAGTTCTATAGGCCATGGTCTATCACTGAAAAATATAATTTGGTCTATATCTAAGCAATGTATTGTGTTATGATTTATTTTTAAAATATAGAAAAACAAAGGTTTTAACTCTAGAGTTCTAAAAGTTAAACCACTAAGTAAAAATATTATATAACATTAATCTTCTCAGTGTCTATGTTCTATAAGCTGATGAAAAGTTTTTAAAAAAAAGAAAACTCTGGCAACTGACTTAGACAAATATCTGTGAGGGCTTACTGAGATCTTTCTGCTTGAAGTGAAGGTGCTGGAAAACCCACATTCACAATTTTCCAGTCATGCAGTGCATGTAGTGTCAATGCCAGCTGAAAAAATAATCACCATCTCCCACTGCCATCCCCTCTCCTTTGCTCTGCTTTAAAAGGTTATTGCGAATCAAGCAATGGATCCTCCATTGTCATCTGGTCCATCTCAGCCACTTCTCAAGGTCAGGCTGAAGCGTACTGCCTATTCCTGCCTATTAAAGACAGGTTTACATACCAAATATCACACAACGAGTGCCAGTTTTTATACATTACTGTGGTGAAAACGCATCTATACATACTACACATCTGCTGAGAGCATAATTTGCAAAAGCTATCTATCTGGACAGAAATAGAACATGAACACATGTATAATAGCATATGAGTGATACTGTAAATTAAATCGTCAAGTTAAAGAGAATTTAACTGAGAAAGAACCATCAACTAGCTTTAACTAATGTTTCCGTCTAATCAGCATACTCATCGATTTTTAGTAAGTTGTTGTTACTATGCCAATATAAATAGTTTTTAATATTTTGATTGAATAATTACATTCAGCAACACAATGTGACAGTCATATCAAAGCAAAAATAATGGAAAATCCTCACTTTAAATGCAAATTAGCTAATTCATTCCATGCTATGTCCAGATTTTCTTAATTATTCAGTAAAAGAGTAAAGAAATACTTTCAGGGTCAAAATTAATATTTCTTACGGAGAAAATGGCTGTTCAGATTTATTTCTTCCAGGCTTCTGTGAAATTGTATTAGAGTAAAACAGAGCTATATTAACATATAAGCAGTGATGTTTTTTAATTATTATTTGCAATAGTTTGCGTCTAAACTGCTTTCCGTCTACATTGGTTCATTTCTGAAATCCAAAATAATAGGTTTTCTTTACGGACCATTTTGCCATAACACCCTGCATGTACCCCTCTGCCACAAATGAATGTTTAATATATATTAAATATAATGCACTTCATGTAGTAATGTTCTGTGCAGGAGCTTTTAGTGGCACAAAAGACATCTAGTTCCATTCCCCACCATTGTGAACAATCGTGACACTGTAGGTTTCTCAGGAATGAAGCGTTTCACATTAAAACCACTCTGAACGACGTTCTTAATGTCTTAGCAATTTAAGTAATTTTGAAAAACTGGAGCTCCCCTTTGAGTCCAGGATCAGAGTTAAAAGAAGTAGAAGATAGGTAGAAAATAAAGACAAAAAGAAGCCAAAGTAGTCATGTAAATTCCTAACTGAGCAGAAAATCACAATTAAATAAATTTACACAGAAAATCTTTTTCACACAGTGTAAACCGAGATTGAGCACTACACATATTAGTCAATAAATGAACAATCTACTTATATTGTTCAGTTTATATATTTTTTTATGATGCAGATGCAAAAAAAGAGTGGTGAATCAGACTTGTCTCTCTTATTGACTCACAAGTGCTTCGCCACCACTAGCAGAGCCAGCTGCACAGCTGACCAATGAGGATTGAGCCTCTGCAGTGCTGACGCAATCGTCTCTTCTGTGGGGTTACTAGAGGGCGGCAGAAGAGCTAAGGTTTCCCTTTGCCTCCTGCAACTGGATTAATTACTGAGCGGGTAAGTAACACTCTTCACCCACTGAAGGCCGGCGGACTCCCAGCCGACTGCGCTAAGACATCGCTTCCCTTCCTGCAGGAGCCTCAAACTGCATTTAACTCTCCTAATCCTCTCAGTCGTTTGCTGACCTTCTTCTTTGCGTATCCTCCCTTGGGGCCTCGGTCACCCAGAGCCTCGCTGAACGTGAATGAAGGACATTGGCTGGCGCCACTTTTGGGGGAGGATGCTTAAAGCGCAAGGCCACACCCCCTCTCCCCATCTGCAGCGCGTCAGTGGCAATTAGGCTTCGCCGGCACAGGGATTACAGCCTATTAGCTCAGGATGCGGATGCACAGGAGTTGCCGCGACTATTTAAAGGCCATCCGCGCCGTCCTTTTACCTTTCACTGCAAGTCCTGTCCATACAGGCTGACCGAAACGGATTTGGCCACTCGCATGCATC
Source organism: Hydrocynus forskahlii (assembly GCA_037974365.1). Lineage (NCBI taxonomy): Eukaryota > Metazoa > Chordata > Actinopteri > Characiformes > Alestidae > Hydrocynus > Hydrocynus forskahlii. Next base: position 6,573 of record JBBPCX010071102.1, read on the forward strand.
CGACCATCCGGCTAAAATGGCAAAATGTCATTTCAAAACCCACTGCAAAAGTATAAAACGTGCAGCATGGGTTCAACCACCACTCTGTCACAGACAGAACTGAAAGTACCTGAGTCAACACAGCTGGCCTAAACACAAGAGAAAGCAAAGAGCGAAATAAGACGAGTACAAACAGTGGTCACTTACAGCAGGGGAGCCAGGCGATGTGTGTGCATGTGTGCCGGTGAATTGCAAATTACCCTCAGCAAACCTGCGACTACCTCCCACCTCTGGGAGATTACAGCACACGAGGAGTGCTGAGTGGCAGATGGAAAGAGAGAGAGGGAGAGAGAGAGAGAGAGAGAGAGAGAGAGAGAGAGAGAGAGAGACAGAGAGAGACAGAGACAGAGAGAGAGAGAGATGGAGAGAGAGGTTGGAGGTGAGAGAGAGAGACAGAGAGAGAGAGAGAGGGTGAGCGAGAGAAAGATAGAAAGAGAGAGAGGGGAGGAGAGAAAGAGAACAGTAAACGCGAAACGCTTTTCTGAGCCTGCCTGGCCACCGTATCACACCACCCTCAGCAGATGCAGCTCTCTCTCACTCCCCCCTCCCTTAAATAATCCACGCTGCTCTCTCTATCCTTGACTACATGATACACCAGTCTTGGCTTACAGGGCATGTTGCTGATACACCTCCACACACGCTTAGTCAAGGCATCAGATGCGCAGACAAAGCGAAACATTGTTTTTTTGTGCTTCTGCATTATACATAGACTACAGCACAACTGAATGAGTGCAGCAGGTACTGAAGGAACCTCTCTTTCACGCGTATGATCGTACTGAGCAGGTTCTTTCAAACAATACTATGGAAAAATCACTCACGGATCCCTAAAGCACCCTTAACTGAAACGGTTTAACCGCAGGGCTTCCTATTAATTCAATATTTTGAATAGACATAGTCGAATAAAGTCTTTTTGTCCTCTGTTTTCTCCATGACTGTGTGTTGAAATGTTAGCGAGCAATTAGGGACGTGCTGAGCCGTGTTGAGATAAAACAGCAAAATTCCACCCTTCTAAGTATAAAATAATCGTGTATGACTTTGACATTAAAATAACATTTATTAGAAAATAAAAACACTTTTATTATCGCTGATATGAAGACGAAAAACCCAATTCATTTCCTGCTTTGTAAATCAAGCCCATTTCCTACAAACACGTCATACAAATCTGTCCCATCAACGGTATGAAAGGGAGAATTTGAAGGACCTCAAAACTGGCTATGAATACAGGGGAAAGGGTTCAGGAATCATTCAACGCTTCTTCAGTTGCAAAGACACTCTTTTTAGTGCTTTCATTGGGGTCCTCCATTACTTGCCTTGACTAGGGCAGAGTAACTCTCAAATAAGATAAGATTTTATTACTCCCAAGGGTGGGACATTTGCATTGTTACAGCAGCAAAGTGGACAGAACAAGAGAAGCAGAAGCAGCATAATCTATAAAACTATTCAATAGAACAATATAATACAAAAGAACTGTACATGATACAAAATATTATATAAATATACAGGTTTGTGTATATATAATGTCATATATGTGTTTGTGGTTTGTGGTGTTCACAGTGGGTCTCTACAGGTGCCTAGTATCAGCAGATGTTGAATGGGACGGTGTCTATGATGGGGTGACACAGCATTCAACATTTAGACATGTGACGCTCTAACCAAGCAAATGTCTAGACAAACCATAATGGCATTTGATGCCCTAACAGCAAATTTTGGTTTTGATAGTTAAGCAAGAGCCATCCTTAAACAGTCCACAAATCCACCATCATCCACATGACACACTTCTTCTTTTTGGCCAGCCACAAGAGCCCCAAGATCCTCATGCATTCGCGGACACGTCTGCATACCGCGTGGACACAAGGACACAGACATGACACCAGGCGAAGCTGGTCAGGCTCTTTGGGTTTTCTCACAAAATAGTGCACGCCCTTCTTTTAAGGTGTAGGCTGGCGGAAAGGCTCATGCTATTGTTGGACCTGGTGATTCACTCTACTTGCCCCCAAGACTCACAAAACTGGACTTTAGGATTCATGAGAAGCATCTTTAACCATCTGCTGGTCAATAAGATTAAATGTAGAGGGCGGGTAGGTGGGGGAGATGGGGTGGGGGAAGGGGGTTAGGTCATATACCTGTTTGCTATAATGACCAAATAAACCCGGGACGTCGCCTTACAATAAACAGGCTTGTCCTTATGTGCTCCTCAAGACCTCCCACGGCCGTTACCAACGTGCGTCACGCGTGGAGGACCCTCCAGAAAGGCGGCAGCTGGCCCGCGCGCTTTGAAGATTGGGTACGTTACAGCAGTCACGAGCGCTCCATTATTGAAGAGGGGAAAAAAGAACAGGTTTCCCGCCCCTCTCTGGTTCTGCTCGCCTCTCTGCATTATTAATGGGGACGCAGTGGCACATGGCTGAAAAGGCTATCCCTTTTTTTTAAAGAGCGGTCCGGTTGCCATTTGCCAGCGCGTGGGGGCCGTCGTTAGCGCGTGAACGGACTCGTCTCCACGGCTCGAGGCCGTGGGCGTGTGGAAAAGAGAGGCTGCGGTTGCGTTTCAGGACCCCCGTGGCTGGACAGCTCCTTCCAATCAGGTGCGGGCCGCGTCACCAGCCCTCTGTTGTTAGACGCAGCTCGTTTTCATCTTTCCACCCGTATTCCGGCGTAACCCCGCCTCCCCGGCGCTGCTATTCGCCCATTCACCTTCGCGTCTCCAAGGCTACGATTGGGGCGCATCACGCGCCTCCTGCATTATGATTGGCTGACGCGTGAGCATTGAAGGCCAACCCAAGGATAAACCAATCCCAGCGCAGGAAAGGCGCGAATACGGGTGGGAAAGAAACACCAGGACTGCTCTGCGCCACCTCTGAACCGGCATGCGGCTCAAACGCCATTCAAAACCCGTGAATTCACGTCCATATCACACGTTTTAAAATGCAATAGACAAGATACCTTGTTTGAATGAATGAATGACGGATGGTTAATTTTAAATAACCATTTTTTTTAGTATTGTGGAAGAAAAAAATTGCGTTAAGCTCCCCATGTGGCTAAAGGTCATCACGCAGAAGGACCGTTTTAGTCAGTAAAAGAAGGGTTTATGCACCAAACGCTTGTCACACGTTCAGAAGATGAAATCTGGAAAACTCATTCGCGAATCCATCACTACCACAACCCTTACCTGCAGTGTGTAGACCTTGAGGTAGTACAGTTACCAATACGGTCCATTTAAGAGCCACAGACCACAGATGGCAACAGAAATAAATAAATTAATGAAAGCTGTGGAAGATGGAGAATAAACTCACCGAGCAGGATCCACAGAGAGCCAGCGACAAGAGCGAAGGCAAGCATGGCTCTCCGGCTGAGAGCGCAGTCGCAGCACACAGGCTCAGCTCGAGCATCTACCCCAGGGATGAAGGGAAGGGGGGGGAGGTTGAGGGAGGAGGAGAGGAGGGGGGGGCTTCCTAACCTGCCCTGCTACTCACATAACTCGAGCCCTGACTCTCTACTGCTGGTTGTCTTTGTAAGCTGCAATGAAAAGAAGAAGAGAGGAAAATGTGTCACTGAAAATTTGCAGCAATGCAATGGAGACTGAGCCGTTTAGGTGAAGAAAGGGGGGAACGGGG
>JBBPCX010071103.1:0-10222 GCA_037974365.1 Hydrocynus forskahlii
AAGCCTGGAGAACTGTTCCTCAAGAACACATTAACATACAAGAAAGTCTGGATCTCTGGAAGCAGAATATGAAGAAAAGACTTTTGCACAGTACTGTAAGTCTCCAGGAGAAGGGTTTGGTGTGTGTTTTTGCTCGTTTCCTTCATATGAGCCCCAGCGTTGTTGTGAGTAGGAATATCGTTGTTATGTAAGCGTGAGAGCAGAGATTTCCATGTTGTGGCCTTGATGGAGTTTCATTAGTATAAACAGGATGATCGCCAGAGCAGTGGGGACGTTTCGGTGCCTGGGAATTTGGCCTCACATAAGTCTATGATCAGTCTTGAATATTAAATCCAGTGTGTTTTCGTGTGTGTGTGTGTGTGTGTGTGTTTTGATGACACAATTTGCACCGGAAATCTCACCGATGTAAGATAATCTTATTTTGGGTCGTCCAGTGACACTGAAAGTTCCAGTAATTTTTTAAACAGATTAGAGCTCTGAGACAGATGTTGATCCCGTCTGCGTCGCTGTAATAAGCTTTTCCTGGTATGTTACGTAAAAATGAAACATCAGGCATGATTTTCATATTAATGTGCATCTTATGGCAAAAAAAAATTACAGAATCTCTGCCTCACTAACTTACTGTATCTCACCATACTCTTACATTTTCACACTTCAGATCTTGTTTATACTTGTAATTTTATTTGCGTAGTTTTTTCTGTATTTTTATTACATTCCACAACACATAGTGTGTGTATGTGACAAATTAAGAATCTTTAATCTTGAGAATCCTCTCCGACTGAAGGGTTATTTCTTTAGTTTGGCTTCTTCTATGGAAAGAAAACCTCTTTAACAGTTTTTCTCAGTCGCTTTGGTGCATTTCTCAGTCCGGAAGTTAAATTCTCAAAACTCCACATCATCTGTTCAGTTGTGTGCACCATAGAGGAAGTTTCTCTTTATCTTGAACAAACAGCAAATGCTTTGATATCATGCTCGCTACTGTTCTCGACTTACATTATACACTGTTCATGTCACGTCATTCAAAATGCATTTTGCTGGTTCTCTTTGGAACATAGTTGTCTTAATCTGTTAACCATGTTTTATGAATTTCTCTTAGATTTCTTGTGTCCCCAATTGATTAATTGGTCCAAGGTCAATGATATATATATACATATATATATATGTATGTATATATACAGTACATATATTCTGGAAAAAGCCTGAGAAACTGAACATTTTTGCAATGGCCTTTTATTTTTTGTCTTGAGTCGCTGTAAAAACATAATTATTTTATACATGTTTACAGAGCAGAACATGGAAGGACATTTTACTGTACAAGCAGTACAATACAGTAAAAATTTAGAATCATTTCCCGTCTGCCCTTGTGCATTTTCAGTCTTACCAGTGTGACAGTTTTCAATAGAAAATACTTACAGAGCAGACAGTTATATTGACATGACTAAGCCTTTTGACTGGCACGGTTTCATTGGCATAAATATTTGCTTTTGAGACATAAACTAAACACTCTGAGGAAGTTATGTGCAGGTAATGTACTGTGTTTTGCGTTGTGCAACAATTATTATTAACGTGAATAATTGTTCGAGAAAGGCACCAAAGTGAATGAGGAAAACCGCATGTAATTTTCTCTTGAATTGACTGCCGCTATATTCTACAGTCTCGGAGACGTTTCAGAGGCTCATTACACTACACTGTGTGTGAGAGACGGACTCTTGAACCTTCAGAATTGTCGACTGAAGGGTGACTAATCGTAATGATAGTCAAGCGTGTACAAACCACAGCACACAGTGTGGACAATGTGAGATTCTTCCTCAGCATTTCAGCCATTTAACCGATTCAACCCATTCCCTAAGTGAAGCGGGGGGGGGCAGTGTGTGGGGATAGTCCCTTGCTCAAGAGTAACTCAGTGGTGTCACTAGCAGTCCTGGGATTCGAACCCACGACCCTCTGATCGCAGGGGCAGCTCCCTAAACACTAGGCCGCCAGCTGGGTTTTCATAATTTCTATGCAAAGAAAAACCCTTTTTTTTTTTTTATAATAAAGTGAAGGAAAAGCTTTCTCACTGGTATTCATACTTTAAAAGGTTGGCTTTTCACCATCTGAAGGTTTCAGGTGTCACGTCCATTCAGGAGAGACTTCCAGTCAGACTGTGCTGGCCGAGAAGGTGGTCGGTCACCGCACGGTCTGTGTGAAGTAGCTGAGAGCCTAAGCGCTGGAGTCCTATAAACATTTACACATGCTGAAGCCCATTACATAACGTTTAGAACATCACTGTCCGTCCTGGTCCCTGGTGGGGCTCCAGTGGATCCACACAGGAGTTTCACGACTGCAGTGGATCTGCTGTGAAGAAATAAGCAGCATTAAAACAAAACAAGAGGAATCAAGAATCGAGCAAATCAAGCAAAATTACCTGCAAATGTAGTGAGAACTTTTTTACTTGTTACGTGTTCTTAAAACAAGAAAACATTTCTAAAAACCTATTTATCTTACATGGTCAAGGCAGTTGTTCTTAAAATACAAAAAATAAATAAATAAAAACCTTGTTAATGTATTTTCAGAGTTTTCTGGCTTCATTTTTTGCAGTGAGCATATTTCATCAACCGAACTTAACCCTCGTGTTGAACCCAGCAATTTAAAAGTTTCAAGTTTATTGTCGTGTGATGATAGCGACGGAACAGTACAACTTCCAGACCAGGTCGTGACGTGGCCAGACAGAATGTTCTCAGCTGAGCATGCAGAGAAGTTGGTGAGTATTCTGGAACTCACGCAAAACCTTCTCAGTTGCCTTCTCGGGAAGAAGAGCCGCTGTCTGGCTGTTTTTGCGGTCAGCCCCACACAGAAAATGTTTTAAATTAAAGTTGCTCTCGCAATTTACATTTAAAGTTTTCTGTTTGTTTATTTTATTAATTATTTTGCTGCCACAAAGAACTACCAAACTGTTTTTCATTGTTCCTGTAACAGTGACAATAAAGACTATTCTTCTTGTTCTTCTTCTTAAGTGACCATTTCAGTCTTATGTGAACACACCACAGCACAGTGTGAACAGCACGATTTTTTTTTCCTCTGCATTTAACCCATTTAACCCATTCACCAAGTGAAGCAGTGGGTAGTCCGGAACACAGCGCCCGGGGAGCAGTGTATGGGGACGGTACCTTGCTCAAGGGTGCCTCAGTGGTGCTACTAGCAATCCTGGGATTTGAACCCACAACCTTCTGATTGCAGGAGCAGCTCTGTAACCATTAGGCCACCAGCTGCCTCATTACAGTTCTTGTGGAAGATATGTTTTCCGTTTCCCATGTCATGTAAACTATCGGGGGATGATTATGTTCAGTCATGGCCGTAAAGCATAGGGAAGTTTTTTGAAGATTATAAAAGTGTGTATGCGTGTAAAATGTTAATATTTCTCATGTTTTGTAGAGCTAAAACTGCCCCAAAGAACAAAATGTGTTCAGAACATTGAAAACAAGTCGTCATCAAACACATTCTGTGTTTACCCAGTTTGTTCCCATTAAATTAGAAAAAGTCATTTAATGTGAACCAAAAAAAGGTATCTTATATATTTAGAGAATTTAAACGTTGAATGGGGGGGTCAAACTGACCCCAAACAGAAAAACAGGGTTAATTAGTGTTTAAGAATCCAGCTCTGGCCTGGTGCTTAGGGCAAAGTTCTTCTACAGTAGAATTTCTTTCCTTGTTCATGGTGAAGTGAAGGTCCAGAAAGACTCTGTAAGAGAAGAAGGTGGGATTTGAGTTGCATGATGAGGACAAAATATCAGTACTGCAATTATACTGCTACATGTTACTATTATGATGCCTTTCAGTATACAGGGGGTCCTCGGGTCACGACACAGATCCGTTCCTACGACAGTGACGTAGCCCAAATTTTGGTGTAAGTTGAAACACACCCTAGTCTCAGTCACTTACCAATCCTAACACAGCTAGAACATAAAAACACAACTAAGCCACAGAAAAAGGAAAAACACATAAATGTTCTGTACTGGACTGTACTGGGGGCGCCAACTCCCTCACTCATGCGCCGCGTTACTGCGTATTCTTCCGCCGCCGCATGCAACCAAACTAGTTCGCTCACGTAGTCCGTCAGTACGATGCAAACGACGAAACACTAACATCTCAATTTTTCAAACGTTTTTATGGGAGTGAGCGGCGTAAACTTGAAACGTCTTCTGTCAAGACTGTCGTAACCTGAGGACCCCCAGTATTAAAGATCCCCTTATCCTCACTTTTCTGGTATCAAAAAGGCTTAAAGTCTGTAAAATATTGTTACATTGAGAAACTGAGCTGCTTTTGGTTTTTGTGATGTCACAGAATCCACACATTTACAGATCTCCTTATTCGGCTTTATTCAGACAGAAGGCCCCAGTACTGGACAGCGGAGCAGCAGACCTGCTTTCTCCATTCACCACCTTTGTGATGAGCTGAACTGATGTTTGTGACCTAGAACCGGTCATTCAACATTAGTACCTGCTCTCACTTCTAGCACAAATACTAAAATTAGAACAATACTAGTGTGGCCCCTGTGCAAGGACAATATACAAAACCGTCAAGCACTCTGTATTTTATAGTGATATAGTGGTTAGGGAGTTGCCCCTGCGATCAGAAGGTTTCAGGTTTGAGTCCCAGGACTGCTAGTGACATCACTGAGAGATCCTTGAGCATGGGACCGTCCCCACACACTGCTCCCAGGGCGCCATACATTCATTGGTGGCCGCCCCCTGCTTCTCTTGAATGAGTTAAATGGGTTAAATGCAGTGAAAGAATTCCACATTGTTCACACTGTGTGCTGCGATCGTGTTCACGCGTGACTGTACGGGGGTATTTTACCACACATGCCATTAAATACACACAGCAGTCTTCCCAGAAGAGCATGGGCTGTTACTGCAGGAAAGTGGGGGCTGTCTGATTTCAGAAGAAATGATGAATGAGCAGGTGTGTACAGCAGTGGGCGTGCATAAACGTGTCCATCAGATTTTGCCTGCATTTTCTGCACATAAATAAAGTGGTGATGAAACAGTCTAATATCTCAATGGAGGAGGAGGGGGCGGGCCAGCGCCAGTCTGGCGCCTCACTGGCTGCTCTTTGGGATAAACAGACATGATCTGTGCTCTGATTGGCTGAGACGCGCTGGTGATTGACGGGTCCCCGCAGGGCTGCAGTGAGGAAGAGGATAAAGTTGCGTGGCGAGGAGCGGAGCGGAGAGTCTCAGAGAAACCGGCTCAACATGCAGGGAGCTCGGGTCACTGGGATCATAAAACCCTCGCCAGCCTTCCTAGAGTATTAACGTCTGAGGCAGACTCCTAGTTTCGTGTTATTTTAGACAAAGACCAAGCAAAGATGCGATAAAAACGCGTTTCGGTTCAGAAACTCGATACACGGCGAGACGGACCACAGAAAGACCTAATTCTGGATGATTCTCCAGCCTAATTAAAACATTTTTTGACCGGTAAGTGAAAATTGTGTATTAAAAATGTCCATGTCCAGAGACCCATGTTTTTCTTTTTCTTTTTCACAGTCTGTTTATCGTTGTTTACGCCCTCGATAACCCGGTTAGCATGGCTAGCCTAGCGGACAAACCCGACCAAAAAAAACGTCGAGACACAGAATAAACCGGTCCAGTACGAGTAGATAAGGATGTCTGTGTTAAAATGTACCAGAAAACAGCCAGACATGGTGAGAAACGTGGACCAGGGAGTGTATGGCTGGCTTTAGAGAGCAGGCTAATTAACTTGAGCCAAATTAGCCCCGTAAAGAACGCATTTAAACCGATGTGTTTATGTCGTAATGCTCAGACTCACCTGGACCAGGTAACGGGGTCCTCTGTCCTCTCACTGAGACTCACCTGTCTCAGGTAACGGGGACCGCTGTCTCCTCACTGAGACTCACCTGGCCCAGGGAACGGGGACCTCTGTCCTCTCACTGAGACACTTCAGCTCTTTCAGATGACCTACAACCGGAGGTCCATCTCGTAGTCCTCTGTTAAACTCAGTGAAATCTGCTAAATTAGTGCTTTCCTGCTCCTGGTTAAGTCCATTAACTTTCAGACCTTCCACCTGGAGACACCTGGGTGAGTTGGAGCTGGACAGTACTAAAAGTGCACTGCAGGCCATATATCGTCAAAACATGCAGCTGAGCTCGGTCTCTCCTCTCAGTCTTGCCTGGTTGCTCTAAAACATTTCAAAAGAAATGGCCTGGACTTGTAAAGCACTGACTCAGAATGGTGGTTCTCAGTTCTCAGTATAGTCCGGTTTACAATTTCACTCTCAATTTAAAGACAAAGTGTGTTGAAGCCAGAAATGTGTATTGCATTGCAACCCCCCTCGCTCTAATTTCAAGATGCAGTGGCCTCTTTTAATCTTTTCTGTGTTGTTGAAATGCTTGCTTTGACTCATATGATAATAAATGTTATGTATTATTATTTATACTGAATAAATTGGGTCAGGTAGGAGAAGTAGATGAACCATAAAATGTGCAAAGCACTATTAGATACAATGCAGACATGTTCCAGGATGCCGGTGGAAACGATCTATTTTTCCTGCTCATTTTTATGCTTTCCAGCTCCGCTGTGCCTGATTTAAGCTCAGAAAGCGCTTGATAAGATAAGCGACTGATGAATTCAGATTAGGGCTTTGAGAAATGACCCCAGAATGACCGTCAAACCCAGCTTTAAGAGAAGCTGTCTTCCACTTAGTCCAATTGGTTGTTCGTTTAATTTTAAATACTAGCACTTGTTGTTTAGCTGATATTTACTATTCATTGTTTTTATGTTTCCATGTATGTCATACATTGTTTTAATAGTTTGTAATGCATTGTTTTGTGTTTGATCATGACTTTGTGTAATTGTATCACCTTTGTCTTCGTTTTTTTAAAGCTGCCATTTAGATCACGCTGCCTGAATGATGCTGGTAACTGAAATGTTTATTAGAACTGTAGCTCGTAGATCTGGATGGGTGTAGTTGGGGTGTAATTTGGGGGTAGTTTGCAGGGATAGGTGTCAGTTCCTCTCTGGATTGTGTAGTTTTTGTGCAGTAGTGAGTATGGTAGAACACCAAACCCCTTAATTTTACCCCTTAAAATTACCTTAAATTTGACCTTAATTTCCAGGGAATTAAGGAAAAATAAGGGGAAAAGTGCACAGAATAGATTAAGGGGTAAAACTACTGAATTTTTCCCTTACTTTATAAAATATGCCCCTTAAATGACTGAACCTCCTGAAAAAAACTGCCTTATGTTTAGGATTAAGGGGTTTCACACTTAAATCCACTTTGAAGGTAAAATTAAGGGATCGGTTTACAAATTAATGGCCAATTAATTCAAATGAAGGTGTTTGGCATATTTTCAGGGGTAAATTAGGGTTAAGTACATTGTGTTTCACAGTGAAGAGTGACCGTATTTGGGAGGGGGGGGCGCCTATATGTGAGTAAACAACATTCTGGTGAGGAACTTTCCAGATGTTCCTGTAGCTGCACATCTGTTTGTTCAGTCAGGTGGAGGAAAAACAACAGAGCAATAAGCGGAAACGGAATTCTTGGAATGTTTTTCCTCTTTCCACACAGACTAGAACCTTCCCCACTTTCCATTTCTGTTCACACTATGAACTAATTTTTCCAACGATGTCATTTTGGTTGTAAGTCTTTTGCTCTCGTGCTGTAGGGGGAACTGTGATAAAACACACTGGAGATCATAAACATATAGTGAATAGTAATATCACATATTAGTAATTACATATACATGATAGTAATTACATATATTGCACATATTTATACAGGAAGCATCACAGTTAACGTAGTGATTTAAACAACACCTAGCATAGCTACAGAATCTATTAGTTAGCTTTTACCATCGATCGTATAACTAGGGATGAACAATCGAAATCGGCTGTACAAGATCAGGTTGCCATGCAGTCGCTTTAATCATAGCTAGGGATCAGAATCGCCTCTTAGAGATCAGACTACTATGCAACTGTATCAGCTTTGTCTAGTAGAAAGTACCGGAAATGCTTTGAGTGTTTAGTGTGAATGCATCTGACCTAAAAATCACTTTAGCTCTAGCTCTGCGACTCCTGTGTACTGTGCCTGCACTTCGTTGGACCTCCAGCGACCATTTATCAGCATTCAGGTTGCCAGGTTGTGTTTTTGCTTCCCCTGACTTTTATTTGTCGTCAGCGCTCCTCGCTCCAGCAGTTTAAGAATGAACGTCTGTGGGGCTCTTTTATGGAGTGCGTTTTTATTGTTGATCAATAGAAGAGGAGCGCCGTATTTATCAATGGGACGGACTCCTCCTCCACACACACACACACACACACACACACACACACACACACTGCTGGCCTGCAGTATTTCACTGAAGCAGCTCAGCTGTAGACATTTCCAGGCGCTGGATGCTCCTCCTCTGAACCTGAATGGCATTTTATTCTGCTGTGAAACTCCTGGCGCTGCCCTTCACCACTACCATCTAAATCCGCCTCTCGCTTCCTGTGATTTGCAAGGATGTTGTTTTGGCAACAGAGTGCCTGAGGGGACGCCGAAAGCCGTATAACTCCTGAAGGCATGGCAGAACCTGCCATTTCTGTGTATTGCATAACTTAAAATAGGGGATGCACTGATTTCGGAAGACTGATATGCAAATGAGCCCCTTGCTGCTGCTGTTCTGTGTGCGATTGACTGAATTACCTTAACGTTGAACAATTCCTTCTCACTATATTGCATGTTTCGGTAGCTTTTAGTGTCCGACAACCAAAAAGGCTGTTAAATGTAGGCTGCTTCTTATTAATTAGTCTATGATCAGTAATTATGCTCATTTCCAGCCCCTCACACTCACTATTGGGTTAAGCCACGCCCACTTTCACAGTGCAATTTCAATAAAGGTATCGGGGGGGGGGGGGGTCAATTCCCAGCCCTAGTGCTATGAATTTGGATTAATCAAGGTTTTAAAAGTGAACTAAATGAAATAATGCCCTTTAAGGGCGCTTAGTCCACAATCTTTCCTTCCTGAAGTGCTCTTATAACATTTGTTTGGTTTTATATAGCTAAAACAATCATTATTCTTAAATGTTCATTTACCAGCCTCTCGTTATGCAGTAGGATTCGTCTGTTTGCCTTTAGGTCTGATATTTATACAATATTGTGCAAAGGTCTTTCATATTTTGCTTCCAGGGATCCAGACTTCCTTGTATATTAATGTGTTCTTGAGGAACAGTTCTCCAGGCTTCCTGAAGGACTTTCAGAGACTCTCATTTCCAGTCCAGCCCCTGAACCTGACCAGTTTCAGAGGAATGTTTATGGTTTAAGACAGACAGTGACCTTCATATGAATCATTCAAGCAGGACAAAGACCATCTAACTTGGTCCAGCTGGTGGCCTAGTGGTTAGGGAGTTGCCCCTGTGATCAGAAGGTCATGGGTTTGAATCCCAGGACTGCTAATGGCATGACTGAGGTACCCTTGAGCAAGGTACCATCACCACACATTGTTCCCCTGGCACTGTGTTCCTGGCTGCACACTAAACATTTTTGCACACTAGTGTGTGCGTGTGCGTGTGCGCGTGCGTGTGCGCGTGTGTGTGTCTCAGAGAGCGAGATATGTAGATGTGCTGTTTTGTGTTGTCATAACTGTTTGGAGCCTAGATTCCATCCATTGACTGATAAGCAGTACGTTTTAAAACTTTAAAGCTTCCGTACGACATAAAACTCATTGGAAACTGAAAATGTCCATTATATGAGCCTTAGAATATCAAACGATCCAATGTTAATAACCGGCAAAGCATATTATGCAGCCAAATTAGTTATTTTATCCATATCACAGAGCTCTGGGTCGAAGGTGTTGCATTGTTTTGCACTAACTCTTTCTCTCTCCCCCTCTCCCCCTCTCCTTCTCTCTATTGTTTTCAGGTTGGCTCAGACGGAGGTTCCACAATGGTGCAGAAATATCAGTCCCCCGTGCGCGTGTACAAACACCCCTTTGAACTGGTCATGGCGGTAAGTGTGGCCTTTTCTGTCTCTTTGTCGAACTCGTGTTTTTGGAAGCAGTGAAAAGGTCACTGCTCTGTTTAGGCCACTGGAGGCCTTAAAATGGGAACCGTGTCGTTCCTTCTCAATCTTAACCTTTACGGACGTTGAAGAGCCGCAGATACACCCAGTCTCGTGTGTGTGTGTGTGTGTGTGTGTGTGTGTGTGTGTGTGTGTGTGTGTGTGTGTGTGTGTGTGTGTGTGTG
>JBBPCX010071104.1:0-10221 GCA_037974365.1 Hydrocynus forskahlii
CACACACACACACACACACACACACACATACACACACACACACACACACACACACACACATACACACACACACACATTTTCACTTCCCTAAGCAGTCAGAGCAGAGGGTGTGATTTGGTGACCTGTGCTAAAATGTGTGTGTGTGTGTGTGTGTGTGTGTGTGTGTGTGTGTGTGTTGAAGACACAGAGCAGTGACAGTTTGACAGTGAGTACTGCAGCTGGGGAAGAGCCTGCAGGTGGCCCTGTGACAGCATGCTGTACATGTGTCTCCTCTCATCAGACAGGAGCCATCACACATACACACACACACACACACACACATACACCCTACTGGCACAAGACACCAGGTTGTATTAATGATGATGAATGTGTCTAAACACTGATACAGATCACACCCCTGGGGGCCTTGTGGGCGGATTATTTATTTGCTGAAAGCTGTTATACCAAAAAAGCCCAAAACAAAACAGTTTATCCACTAAAAGAAATGATTTCAACACAGAAATGCAGCATGACCAAGAAAAGGATGCTTTCAGAAGTGTATGGTCTTGTCAGTACAACAGTACTCAGCTTTTACTAAATGCAATAGCCTGATAACATGATAACATTATGACTTACTTTCTATGTCTCTTCTTGTGCTCTGAGTGTGAAATAATTCATATAATCATGCTGCTCTTGTTGCTGTGCTATTTTTAAGGGTCAGTCTAGCCTGGTTGTGTCTTTTTTTAGATAAACTGGTGTCCAGCTAAGTGGCTCTAAATTGTATCCCCTGAAAATCCCCCCAGCTAGTAGCAAGGCCAGTCTATTTATCATATCATCATTTATCTGGATGTTTCCTCCATGACTTTTGACTTTATCGACCCGGGGCCAACTAGTGAGTCTCATTCATCTCCTCTTTTCTTGACGCAGAGGATCTAAAGGGCTGATTGATGGAAGACATTGCTGCAGTATTAGTGCAATGGAACATTAATCAAAAGGTCTGCCATGCGATTGACCTCCCTAAACAGATTTCTCTGAAGGGGGGTTAGATGTTTACTCATCTGTTTCAACATTTGTGTGGTGTTGCAGTGAATCTGATGTGCGAAAAACATGATTGGTAAAACTTCACTTAAAGCCAATATTCATAAGGCTACGTGACACATACATAACCCTTTCTTAACAACTGAAAATACATTTATAAACACTTATTCCAACAAGTGTCTCTTGTTAAAATTGGTACCACTTTATTACCCTTCATAAATGATTTACAATCAGGTTGTTAATTAGGTTGTAGATAGTTTATAAATCATTCATATGCAGTTATAAACAAGTTATAACAATGGTCATACTCAAGATCTGGTGTTTTAATGGTAGTAGCATGTTAAACAAGTCCTGATGGACCTGCTTTAGAAATAGGAAGCCTGCATCAATGTATGACAACTGTTATGAATTATTTATAACTGCTTATCAATTATTTATGTACTGCCTACAACCTAATTAACAACCTGATGATAAATCATTTATAATCCCTTTCATAAGGACAATCTTATTGTAAAGTGCGAAATTATATCAGAATGTACTAAAACAACCTTTATGACAACTGACTCTTGTTGGAACTTTTATGAAGGGACCATTCTGTCATATGTGAACACACCACAGCACAAAGCGTGAACAACACGAAATTTCTTCTCTGTATGTAACCCATTCACCAAGTGAAGAGGGCACCTTGCTCATGGGTGCCTCAGTGTTGCACCTAGCAGACTTGGGATTTGAACTCACAACCTTCTGATCACAGGGCCAACTCCCTAACCACTAGGCCACCAAGTGAATGGTTAATGTGGGTTTATGTACTTGTCACAAAACTGTCTAACTAGAGGCCTTAAATCAAGTGTTACCACCTGATTTGCCAAAGTTGAAAATGTTTAGATTTATTTGTATTTGTGGGGCAAATAGGCCACTGCGGATCATTATTTGGGGGTCAGCAAAATGCCCAAAATTAAGATTCAGGTCTAAGCTTGTTTACTTTTTAGCAAAAATATATGGCAATAACATTTCTAAAGTTTTCACTTTCACTATCTTGCTGTGTCATTTCTTCTGGCGGACTCGTGTCCAGCATGGTTTGGTGGCAACCTTACCTTACAAAAGTTATTTTGGTAGTAGTGTAATACAGTTTGGTGGCTACTGTTTAGTAGCAATGAAATATTGCACTTACACTTGTTCAGTGCACAATGCATTAGCTTACTCACAGCATGTATTTAGCAATATTTGTGACAATATTTGTATAAACACACTTCATAATTCAGAGAATACCATGGCTGTAATAGGGGGAGTGGGACATTTGAACAATTTTTACTTAATGTCAGCCAGCATAATTTATTTTTTCCATAGAGAAATGAGGTTCAAACTAATTTATTTCATTGAAACCAGATCCTACAGGACAGCATCAGGGTTGGAACTAGGTGACCACACAACCATTCTGGGGCACGGCTGGCTACATATACCCCTCACACTCTCGCACACAACCAATCATGAACAACTAACAATCATTCTTCAATCTATTTACAATCTGCCACAGGTGGACACGTCATTAGGTACCTGGAAGCCCAATAGCCAGATCATGATGCGTGTCACCTGGGCTGCCAGGTCCGTAATGACCACACTCACACCCACAAACATACCTTCACGCCCAGAGCCGTAATACCCCTAGTATTCGGGCGATGCGCTCCATCGGATGCGTGACCGAGCGGCACTCACCGTGACAGTACCCCCCTCTCCAGAACCGGCTTCCGAGGAGGGGTGAGGAGCTACCCCGACCCTTCTCGAAGCTGCACGAAGGCGACCACGACCACCAGGACGATTCACTAGACCCGTTCTCTGTGGTGGACGTGGTTGAGGAGCTGGGCAATTGGGATGGTTCTGATGGAACTCATCGATTAATTCTTGGCTTAACACCTCTGTGGCTGGAACCCAGCTCCTCTCTTCAAGGCCATAACCCTCCCAATCCACCAGGTATTGGAGGGTTCCTTGGCGTCTTCGAGAATCCAAAAGACATGTCACATGGAAGGCCGGGGTCCCCTCGACCTCGATCGCTGCGGGGAGTGCAGGCTCCACTACCCCGCCATCCAACGGACCTGCTATTGCGGGTTTAAGTAGAGAAGCGTGAAACACAGGGTGTATGCACATATTTGGGGGCAAGTCTAGCTTGTATGAAACAGGATTGACTTGTCTAATTACGCCCAAGCACACATTCAAAAGGCGTTAGGCCGGTAGCGGAGTGACGTAACGAGTTCTGAGCGTACTCCGCCCAACCAAGGAACTCTGCCCAGTCGTGCTGATGCCCATGACAATAAGCCCAGAGGAATCTTCCCAGTTCTTGGACAGTCCGTTCAGCTTGACCATTGGACTCGGGGTGATATCCCGAGGTCAAGCTGACCGTGGTCCTTAGTTTTTTAAAGAATGCCTGCCACACTCGGCACACAAACTGCAGACCGCGATCGGACAGGATGTCCTCCGGGATGCCAAAGGACAAAAACACGGCTTGAAAGAGCCCCTCGGCGACTTCAAAGGCGGTGGGTAGGGAATGGAACGGAAGGAACCGGACCCCCTTCGAGAATCGGTCCACCACCACCAAAATCACTGTGTACACTTTAGATACCGGGAGGTCTGCAGCAATGTGGGACCTCGGCTTCTGCGGCACCAGTAGGGGCATTAATTTCCCAGCAGGTAACTGCCTGGAAGCTTTAGAGACAGCGCAAACAGCACATGATCGGACTGCCTTTTCAACATCTGCTTACACTGACGGCCACCAGTACTTACGTCTAAGCACCTCTACGGTTCGGTGGATACCAGGGTGTCCTGTCGCGGGGAGGTTATGTGCAGAGGCTATCACACGATCGCGCAAGTGCGCTAGGCACATAAGTTTTCCCTTCGGGACAGTTCCCTGGTACCATACCTTGTGTATTCAGCCACTCCAACTCAGCATGGAGGTCCCACTGAATGGGAGACAAAATGAGCTCCGATGGGATAATAGGTTCTTGTGTTTTAGGTAGATCACAAACGGGATAACGCTGCGACAAAGCATCTGCTCTGTCGTTCTTTGAACCGGGACAATACGTAATCGTGTAATTAAAGCGGCTAAAAAACAAGGCCCACTGAACCTGTCGTGGGCACAGACGTTTTGCCTGCTGGATGTATTCCAAATTTTGGTGATCGGTAAGGACCACGATGGGGTGTCTAGCTCCCTCTAACCAGTGTCGCCACTCCTCTAACGCCGCTTTGACCGCCAGCAGTTCGCGGTTGGCGATGTCGTAATTCCTCTCTGCACCAGTCAGCTTCCTAGAATAATAAGCACAGGGGTACACTTTTCGAGGAGTCTCGTTGTATTGTGACAGCACCGCTCCGATTCCTACCTCCGAGGCATCCACTTCGACTACAAACGTTTTTTCTGGATTAGGAAGTTTCAACACAGGCGCCGTGGTAAATTTAGTCTTTAAAGCCTGAAACGCTCGTTTAGCATCGGGTGTCATGTGAATATGTTTGGGCTTTCCTTTTAACAGACTCGTGAGAGGTGCTGCCACAGTACTGAAGCCCGCCATAAACCTTCTATAGAAATTTGCGAAGCCCAAGAACTTCTGCAATTCTTTTACCGTGGTGGGCTCCGGCCACTGCGTCACGGTCTGTACCTTGTCCTTGTCCATCGCCACCCCTCCGGGACCTATCTGGTAGCCGAGAAATGCGACCTCTTTTACATGAAACTCGCACTTCTCGGCTTTCACGTATAACTCATGCACGAGCAGGCAGCGGAGGACAGCACGTACATGGTTTATGTGTTCTTTCAAGTTCTTGGAGTAGATTAGTATATCGTCTAGATATACCACTACAAACTTATGTAGGTATTCTCCAAGTACATAATTCATAAGAGCTTGGAAACACAAGGGGGCGTTTGCCAAGCCATATGGCATTACCAAATAATGGTAATGGCCGTTAGTAGTACTAAAGGCTGTCTTCCACTCGTCCCCCGCTCAAATGTGCACGAGGTTATTCGCGCTCCGTAAGTTGAGCCTGGTGAACACGCTCACCCCAGGGAGCTGCTCGATCTCTGGAGGAATGAGAGGGAGAGGATGTGGGTACCTTACAGTTGACGCATTAAGCCCCCGATAATCGATACAGGGTCTGAGGCCTCCCCCTTTCTTCTCTATAAAGAAGAAGCTGGCCGACGCAGGGGAACGGGACCGCACCATATACCCCTGCCGGAGCGCCTCAGAGATGTATTCCTCCATCGCTTTAGTTTCTTTTTCAGAGAGAGGGTATACTCTCGAGCGTGGTGGTTCTTTCCCCGGCAGGAGATCTATAGCACAGTCTCAGGGCCGGTGAGGAGGGAGACGTGTTGCTTTGGTGGCACTGAACACCTCCACTAGACTGTGATACTAGGAAGAAATAGTAACTCTGACCTGCGCCATCGGATTCTCAATGGAGGTGGAGCCGAGGGTGATGGGTTTGAGATGTTGCGCACACTGCGTTCCCCAAGTTATAACCTTCCCCGCATTCCAGTCTAGTGTAGGATTGTGTTCCTTTAACCAGGGCAGTCCCAGAATCAGGAGAGGTTCTTGCTGTTCTAATATGAAGAATTTTATCCTCTCGTGATGTCTGGGCTCTATCTCTAAGGTTACGAATTTGGTTCTCCAACCCATGGATCTCCCTGAAACTAAGTGCCCTTCAATAGCGCGAACAGGAATCAGATCTGGCAATTTCTCCATGGAGAGCCCAAAGGACGTCACCAGCGCTCTGGACATGAAGTTGCTAGCCGACCCGGAATCTATAAGGACAGGGAAAGACACACATACATGTTTAGACACAATTCGTGCTATGAATTTGCAGTCAGTCTTAAGTGAAGAGTGGTAGTTGACCTTGTTATTGAGGAGGGGACAAAGTGCCAGTAGATGCCCCCCACCTCCACAGTACATACATAGGCCCTGAGCCTTCCTCCTCCTCTGCTCTTGAGGGGTTAAGACCTGGCGCCCCAGGTCCATCGGCTCTGGACCCTCCTGTTCTACCCCCAGTGTTGATTTCCAAGGGCTTTCTGGCTTTTTGCGCCCCTTTTTCTGGCCCGCTGGAGCCTTTGCCCTCCGGTGTTGGTTGAGGCGGATGGCCAGATGAATGAGCTGGTCCAGAGACATGCCCTCGTCGCGGCATGCCAGTTCCAGGATTCAAGCCTTTCCTAAATACTGCAACGAGGGCTGCCTCGTTCCAGCCGCTCTCTGCTGCCAATATTCTAAACTCAGCGACTGAATCCCCCCCTTGCCTTAGTTGGAGGAGTCTCGTACTGCTGGTTCTCCCACGGTCAGGGAGATCGAAAGCCTCTTTGAACCTTGCCCGGAACTCACCGTAATTAGGTGGATTCGCCCCTGCCGCATGCCACACGGCTGTAGCCCAGTCTTGGGCTCAGCCTGTGAGTCTCTGGGTGAGTGACGAAACTTTCTGGGTGTCTGTGAGTTGCGGAAATTCTGTAAAATACAAATCACATGCCAACAGGAAGTTTCTGCAGGTGGACGGATCCCCTCCGTATCGCTCTGGGGGTGCGACGTGGTGTGGGTTGGGTGCCATAACAACAGGGGCATGAGCCTGTTGCGCTGTTACTGCTTGCACCAACTGCCCGACGACATGTGTGAGTTGTTGCAGTTGGGTCTGATGGTTCGCCACCTGTTGTTGTAAATGGTCCCCGTCGTTCGGCAGGGGCACAGTGGCTGGGTCCGCATTCACGGTGTGGTCAACTGTCATGTTGTGAGCTGCGTGGAACCACACGAGACCTGAGGCTGCAATTAGTACTTGGTTTTAATAAGATTTGTACACACAAAAAACGATAACACAAGCTGGACTCAGGGGAGTCCTCAAACGAACTCAAACTGCTGCTTGGCAGTCGAACCCTCCTTCGCTCTTGAGCAGTCCTTTGCAGTCTAGTTCAACCTCCTGATCAGTGCGCTCCTTCTCTGTTCCGCGAAGTTCAGAGGGAGGTTGCCGCTGCTTCCTTTCAATCCTGCATACAAGAAGGCACAGACCCTACAGGCACAGCATCAGGGTTGGAAATGTGTGACCACACAACCATTCCGGGGCATGGCTGGCTACATATACCCCTCACACTCTCACACACAACCAATCATGAACAACTAACAATCATTCTTCAATCTATTTACAATCTGCCACAGGTGGACACGTCATTAGGTACCTGGAAGCCCAATAGCCAGATCATGATGCGTGTCACCTGGGCTGCCAGGTCCGTAATGACCACACTCACACCCACAAACATACCTTCACGCCCAGAGCCGTAATACCCCTAGTATTCGGGCGATGCGCTCCGTTGGATGCGCAACCGAGCGGCACGCGCCGTGACAATTGTAAACTGAAATAAATCTTACATTTATTTGAGGTATATTTAGTCTGCAACTATTAGAGAGGTAAATAATGGAAGTGTAAATTAAGTGTATTTAATTAATTTTAATTTGGCCTAAGTGTTTGAGAAATTAAGCGGTCATCAACGATTTCCTGTTTCGCTGGACCAAAATCCCTTAGTCATCCATCATCATGGGAGTGATTTAAGAGCAGTAATTTGCTATTGGGCAAACATGTGTTGTCTTGCAAGTCAGGGAATAGATCTAAGAAAAGCTGCTTGACGTGAAATGCAAATATTAACAGTCAGGGTGGTCATTAGACGTTTTAGAATGATTGTGAACCAGCCTGAAAGAAGATGCAAGACTGTTTTGCTAGAAGCCACAGTAAGGAGAGTGATCAGAAGAGAAGAACCTTTCCTCTTTGTTCACAGGTCTTTTAAATAAGAGGAGACTCAGTGCTGTTCTTTTGGCAAAATGGGGTGGACAAAATACTAAACGGGGTGGGCCAGTTTTATTGTGGTAATGAGCTCATATGGAATTTGTATATTTTATTTTTTTGCGACGTAAAAACAGCATGTGATGAACATTAAAGGGAGTTTGATTCATTTGATTCATCTTCTGTAAGGGTACCAGTAATTTTGGAGGGCATGGTATAGACAGGAATATACTTCATAGTTCAGTGGCATTTCACTGTGGAAACAGATCAGTAATAAGCATTTCCTTAGCGAAGGGAATTGTTCTGAGTATTTGCTCAGAAACTGTCACGGTGCATCCATCAATAAGGGCAGCATGGAGCTACTTTTATGAACTGAAAACAGGGTGACACAGAGATTCTGCATGCTGTTCCATTTTATAATGGTCAGTGTATGCCTGAACACACACTGATGATATTTTTTTTTTTGAGAAACACAAAGACTGTCAATGGGTCACCAGTGGGATGTTAGGCTTGATAAGGGGCAAAGTAAACAGCCACCAGTCAGAGCAGCCTGTCAGCACCTGTCCCCACCGAGTGATGGACGACGGCTGGGAGACTGCTGGGACACAGTGTGACGGACAGCAGCGACCCACCAGCACAAAATAAAAGTGATCAATCTGAAAGAGAGACTGGAGACCGAGGGCAGCAAGAGCAATGTGTTAAACTTCAGCCATGCTAGAAATTAAGTGTTTGTGTGTGCGCTTGCCTGACATTTGAAGTTCTCTAAGGCTAAATGCAAACTTCAGGATGGCTACTGCTACTGTTTTTAGCTATGTGAAGTACTTTTGTCCCTGTTTATGGACAAATGGTTTAAAATGTGTTTCTTAGTGGTTATTTATTAGGGCGTAAACACTTTGTGCATTTATAAGCAGTTATGGGATGGACTGGGTTTTGCCTCGGCCATTCCAGACTTTCTTGTATTTTTACTGTAGTATTGAGGAAAAGTTCTCCAGCCTTCCTGAAGGACTTTCAGAGACTCTCATTTTAAGTCTAGTCCCTGAACCTGACCAGTTTCAGAGGAATGCTTTTGTTTGGTACCTACATATGAATGATTCAGACATAACAAAGCACATCTAACTTAAGTCCTGAACCAGTGAAGAAACAGGTCCAGATGATTCTACACGATCAGAAAATATTTTGTGTGCACCAACAAGGCAATTTAAAGCAAAATATAAAGAAATGAGGGGTCATTCAAGACATTTGTACCATACTGTATATTGGTGCAACTAGGGATGCACAGATATGGGGACTGTGGCCTGATGCAAATGTCCATCATTTTTCACATACATATACATATGACAATACTGTAGGGTTACAAATGCTGTAAAATGACTAAAGATGCTTTACACTAGTCTTAGATTACTGTATGATTCTGATTTTATTGTGCATCACTAGTTACATCACTTAAGAGGGAAATCTGTTCTACCTGATGAATATGTACAGATGTATATGACTGGTGGAGAGGACAAACAAAAGGAAGTAATAACAGCTCAGCCAGACCACAGCATTAAGAGTATGCATAAATATGGGCTCACTTTGCCAAGTATTGTCACTCTCTTTTTTGTGTGTTATAACTGCTTATTAGGCTTATTACTGAATTTAAATGTGTTTATGATGAGGTATTTTTAGAGCCTTTATGGAGTAAGGGTAGTCTTATTGTTTAAGCAGTGTGTCATACAGTGTCAGAAACCACATAAACAATATCTAATAGAGAATAAAGTTTTATAAGCTTCTGTTAATTAGCTACGTTAGCCTCATAGCTAAAGAAGCAAATTTCAGATACAGGTTTTTGCTAATTGACTGTGTCTCAGGTGAAGTGGAATTGTGTAACTAATTTTTGTCATTTATAGCTTGACTTGAATTTAACATGATGTATTTCTGTGTTCTTCTCCAGATCATAGTGAGGAACTCCGCTTCTACCTTATCCACATGACCGAGGTGAGTTACCCATATCTGGGTTTATCGTTTATTTTAATTTTTTCAAGTTGTATTTAGTATTTTTGTTGTCCTGTTTTAGCTGCACAGTGCGGGTAATGGTCAGATTACAGCCTAGTACTATTGAACTGAAAAAAAGAGAAATAGAAGTCACCTCAGGCCTAAGGCTAAGTAAGTTAAGCTGCCTCAAAGCTGCCTCAAGCTAAGCTGCCTCAAAGCTGCCTCAAACTAAGCTGCCTCAAACTAAGCTGCCTCAAACTAAGCTGCCTCAGGCTAAGATGCCTCAGGCTAAGATGCCTGATGCTGATGTTCTTGTTGTTTCTTACTAGATCACTACATATTAGTGCTGTCAAATGATTAAAATTTTTTATCAAATTAATTACATGGTGTGGCGATTAATTAATCTAATTAATCGCATTTAATCGCACATACATACAGACTTACAGCAGT
>JBBPCX010071105.1:0-10221 GCA_037974365.1 Hydrocynus forskahlii
TATATTTCATATTTAACATTTAGATTTGAGATTGTTAAAGGCAAATCCTCCATGTTGGTGAGGGGAAATCACAGCACCCGCCACCTTCTAAGTAACAGATCAAAAGGAACAAGTCAGAAAAATGCTGAATGATCATACATCATTGATGCAAGTATATTTGGGCAAACTAAACAGTTTAAATCGCCCATATCACGGAAAAACTTTTCCAAAACGTTCTTGTTTTAAAAATAGACATGTTGCATTTTATAAACATTGCTGAAGTTTCAAGAAGTAATCATTCACTCTCTATCAAAATATGGAAACTAAGCTGCAAAAAGTAGCTTAAAAAGCATAGTTTCTTCTATGTCATTAAACCCAGTATATTTACATAGATGCAAAGATTCAGTCAACAGCAGCATAACCTGTCCATTCATAGGGATTTTAGAACAAGTGTTTCAGCCTGGACTACTTTTGGAATGAGGCACAAAACAGGGCAGGCAATCAGAATAAAGGTTTATTTACATGTTAAAAAAATGTGTTACTGTTAATGCTAAGTAAGGTTGGAAATGGTCATGTAAAACAATTCCAAATAATTGAAATTAGTCAAGGAAAATATAAAATTAGTTATGCCTGAGATACCAGTCTTTATGACAATGTTGCTATTTTAGCCTATGATGGTAGTAACTTGTGTGTCTTGGGGGTATGGTGAGGCCAGAGCTTGAGTAGGAGAGTGCTGATGAGTATGTGGGCTGATGGGATGTCCTTTTTATTTACACCTACTCTTTAATCAAGACTCCACTGAACAAAGCTGGGACAGGTTGGTAGAGGCAGCTCAAGACTTCACTAGGTCTGTGTCAGCGTCTTGCAAAGGGCAAACTTTGCAATTCTGTCACTCCTGCTGAGAGAACACTGCTCACGCTCCCTCTTCAAAGCCACACGCACAATTTCTGATGGCCGCTGATGCCATTTGATTGCCCATCAAATTAAGAAGAATCATTTGTATTCCAACTGCATGTCAGTGGTCAAGCTATTTCCCACATGTCCTTTTGAATGCCTGTGCTCTTTTTCTCAATATAAGGATGAAATGTGAAGGAACTATTGTGCTGGGGTCATTTAAAGGCTGTGCACAACCTTTTTGTCTATATGTTCCTCAACACCAGTAAACAAGTATTAGGTTTGAACAAATTTGATCTTTCTTAGCAACCTTTGTGAGACAGGGCACATCCCTGGTTTAGATGGTATGGATCTAAATGTTAGTGCCAGTATCTCTGATTTTCTTAAACCATCTGAAAAAAAAACCCATCCAAGTGTGTATTCTGAAGCAGCAGAATGGTAATTGTTATGTCAATTAAATGAACAGCTACTTCAGATAACAACAGAATGGTAGCTTGTGTTGTATATGTGACCAACTGGGGTAATGAAGGGGTGTCTTTCTACCTAAAAGGTGGTTGGTACGCTGCCCAATTCTAAACACCTTTTTAAGACCAGTTGGTTCTCACACACAGATAAGACAGTAAAAGAGAGAGATGTGATTTTTGGGCAATGAAAAAAAAACAGTATTTATTAATGTAAGGTTAGAACGCATTAATTGGTTTATTGGTTCCTCTAGAAAAAGAAAAGAAATAATGCTCGGCGAAGCAATGGCTGCCCCCAGGGATGAGACACCTAGCAGTGTCCAAGTGGCTCAAAGGCTTATTGTCAGTCCAGACCGTACATTTCTGACTCCATAAGTACTCCTGAAATTTCTCGATCATTGCCCATTTCATGCCCAGAAACTCCAGCTTCATAGAACTGTAATTTTTCTCTGCTGGGCTAAGGCTGCAGCTGGCATAGGCAATCGGTTTAACCTTCCCATCCTGTTCTTGGGACAACACTGCGCCAAGCCCAGTATGGCTGGCATCCACTTCCAGAATGAAAGGGAGAGTAAAATTAGCAAAGGCCACCATGGGTGCACTCACTGACCTATGCTTCAGCGACTGAAAGCTCTCTTCGCAAGCCTCGGTCCAGCCCCCGTCGAGCCGCTATCCGTGGCCCTTATGTGTCTTCAGCCCAGACAATTCAGCTACTAGGTGATGCAGAGGGGCGGCTAATTGTGAAAATCCCTCAACAAACCGCTTATAGTAACTAGCAAAATTCAGGAAGGACCTCAGTTCTGAAACAGTAGAAGGGTGGGGCCAGTTACTGACTGCAGAGACCTTACCAGGATCGGTGGACACTCCATCACAAGGCCTAAATACTGGACCTTCTTCTTAACCCTCTGAGGTCGGAGGATCCAAAAATGGATCCCTTTCAGTTTTCCGAAACAATCATCTAAAGCTCTGTGAGTTTTTGTCCCAGAAACATATAAGTAACACCAATAGAAAGCTTGAACCCTCTACTTTTCAGATATGTATGTTTTAAAACAAAACATATCAATGGCGCTTTGTAAATAGGATAAAAATGAAGCATGCGATTTTCTGTCTTGCTGCTCGCCTGAGCCTTGCCCCTCAGCTATTCAGATGTAAAACAGCAATCTGAATACATGAATAGCAGTGGCGTGACTGGCTCATTGTGCAGCAGGGGGCGGTAAGAACACGCCCCCTTTCACCGTAAAAAATGCACACGGGACATGCTCATTCCACACACTGGAAAACTCGCTTTGGAGAGTGAGGCAGACACGTAAAGTCTGATTTATCCGGTGAGACAGCAAGGATGAACAGAGTCACTCTGAGCTTCTCTTGAGTAAGTAGCCTAATATCTGTTTTACTAGCTGTTGTTGGTTAGCTTATGAAGCTATATGTGGTCTTTTGCTGGCCAGATGATCATATGGCTAAAATCCATGAGTTGCGTTTACAGTAGGCTAAATAGGCTAATCATACATCACGTTTTTTGGGTTAGCTGATAAGGAGAATGAAGCTGTATCTTGTCTTTTGCTGGCCAGATGATCATATGGCTAAAATCCATGTCATGTAGCAGGGAAGGACAACAAAAGCTGGAAGTGTGGAGCATGTAATGTGTACCATTGCCTTCATCAGAAAAGAAACTGTTATGCTGCTTGGAATTGTGATTAGACTGCTTATAGGATTTTTATTTATACTTATATACCTATACTTTATACTTATACTTTATCTATACTTATATACTTACACTTATATATTCATGCTGTTTTTTTACTTACACTATTTTTGTGATGTTGATACTTATTTCTTCCATTTTTACTGTGTGTAGCAGAGTCTATGTTGTACCAGCAACTGCATGTGACAAATAAAAGTCTTAAATACTTAAGTATTTAAGTATTTGTAAAAGATTTAGAAGATTTAGTTACTACAAAAGCTTTGGGAGCAGGGCCAGACAGACAATGACAAGCTATTGACAGGGGGAAAGGGGAGTTACAGATGTGAAACACCCATCTAGTGAATATGAATGAATATGCATGTGAAAGAGCAGAGAAAAAGTACCTAGTCTCATTCTTTTACAAATTGTATTGAAACTACATAACATTTCGAAAAGCTGTCCTTACCTTATTGTAGCCAAGACATATGTTTATAAGGTTCAGGCTTCAAAAGTCTTAGTGAGACATATTTAGCGTGTGTTTTTTTACTTTGTTTGAAGACCTCTGAAACTAGTTTTTTGTCATGTCATGTTTACACAATATTTAAAAAAAACTAATTTCATTACATTCACTTTACTTGCAAATTATTATAGCTGAGATTTTCTAGAATATAACAATATTTGTCACTTTGGTATTGGTGTTTTTAGTTAGATGAAATAATTAAAAATGTAAAGGTGTAGCAAATTGCCTCAAAGTGCCAGAAAGGCCTCGGACCTCAGAGGGTTAAAGAAGCAGCACTTCTCAAGTTTGGCCTTCAGACCTTCCTTATGGAGGTGGTCCAGCACAAGGTCTAGTCAGCTCACATGGTCATCCATTCTGGAATAGAAGACAATTATGTCATCCAAGTATAGCAACAGCGACTGACAGTGCTGGACTCCAAGCAGCCGCTCCATCAGCCGCTGAAAAGTGCTCTGAGCATTGCACAGTCCAAAGGGCATTCAATTCAACTCAAAGAGCCCAAATGGCATGCAAAGGGCGTTCTTTCGACAGTCTTCCTCTTTCACCGGCACTTGATTATAGCCACTAGCCAGGTCTAACGTGGAAAACCACTGAGCACTAGACAAGGCATCTAAGGACTCCTCAATGCGAGGGTGCGGAAAAGCATCCTTCCACGTCTTGCTATTAAGCTGTTGATAATCTACACACAAGCGGAGGATGCCATCCTTCTTCCTCACCAGGACAATGGGAGGAGCATAGGGGCTACTACTTTCCTGGATAACCTGACTCTCTAATAACTGATGTATGTAGGCCTTCACTGCATCATAATTGGAGGGAGGGAGGCGTCGGTGGAATGTGGAATGTCATGTGACAGAATATTGGTACAACCAAGGTCACCCTCAAAAGCAGAGAATACAGACTCATGTTTAAGTAACAATGACCTCACCCGTACCTGTTCTGGTGCTGTGAGCACTGATAAGTCAACGGCTTGGATTTGCTCCCTCACTGAGCTAATCTGCCCAGTATGTGTTTGAAGAGTAACCGTGTTGGAATTATTAACAACCTCTGTTATTTCTGTTGGAAGACTTTCAACAGAAACATGGACTAACAGGCCTAACGAAACACGAGGGTGGGGCATTGCACAGGTCATACCCACATTAACCACCTGAATAAAGACCGTACATCATTACATCCAAACTAATGTGGGTGACACAAGGAGGCCATCAGGTAGAGATTTGCTTGCTAGTTCCAGCAGGACAGTGCTGCACACTACTCCAAACTGAGAGGAGCAAGTGGCAGCTACCATCTTAACTGTATCACCTGGGATGTGGACAGGCCTTCGACCCCTAATCCTGTCCTAGCCTTGGGTGATCGTAGCTGTGTCTGGTGACAATGCTGCAAAGCCTGTCACCACTGAGGTGAGGCATGAACCACCAATGGGAGGTCAAAGAGAATGAGGCCATGCTGTCCAAGTAGCTCATCATAATACTCTTGAATGACATTCATCCCTAGTATGCTAGGCACAGTGGGGGCAGACTGACCTGGGGGATCTTTGACAACCAGCCATCCACATCGAGGGATCACCTTGCCAAGCACTTCAACAGTTATTTCTACATAGCCAGGATACAGTATTTCAAGTCCATTCGCAGCACAAAGCTGAAGCCAGTGATAATGCTCTCAACCATGGTGGACACCATGGACCCTGTATCTAATAGACAATTAACCACCACTCATCCTACCCTAACAGCTACCTTAGGGCACTGTCCAAGCAAGGATGAAACTGCACAACTTGTTGGGTTCGGGCCCTGTGAGCCAGTAGTGTCCCCTTCCAATGTGTGACTCAGCACATTGGAGGGAGCTAGTCTCCCCCTTGCGTCTGGGGTGCTAAGCTCCATACCGGAACCACTCCCTCACCATCAAACTCTCTGGCATAATGACCTGGTTTCTGGCATCACCTACAGATAACTGGAGAAGGATGACTGGGCCTTGGGTGATGTGCTGGCCGCTGCAAATGACTCGGAGAGTTGGTTAGTCTGTCAATCTATTCCTGTTGCTTCAGCAACACTGCTCTCAACTCGCCCATTTCAGCATTAATGGGGTTGACTGAAGAGGGAGGGATACTTTGCGGGAGGGAGGAATACTGCTTCCTAGCGAAAAAACTCTCCTGGAGAGCAACATAAGACTTGGAGCAGCCATAGAGTTCTTTAAGGATAGATACAAGTTTAACTGGGTCCTCCCTCTCTATTCGAGGCCTGTATATATTCTCAGCTTTAGCCTCACCCTCCAAATGATCAAACATAAAATATGCTTGATCTAGTAAACCCAGATATCTTGCCCAGACTCAAGCTTCCACCTCTTTCACCCACTCATCAATCCCAATACCTGCCTGACCTCTGAACACCGGACACTTTCGCTCCCTAGGGACCAGGATTACTATGACGAACGGTCTGTTCACTAGAGTGTCCAGAAATAGAGGCCGTGGCCCCAGGCACCTGCACGGAAACCCGTTCCTGTAGCAGATGCTCCTTGTCTGTTGGAGCTGACGCACCAGTTCCCTCAGTACCTCTAGGTCTTCAGACATGGCTGAAAAACAGAAGAGCTCTGTGACTTAAGGAATGGAAGCAGTGGAGTGGAGTGGCCTTCCAGGTGAGTTGAGAGGTCCCACGATGCACCAACTGCTGCTTTGCCTCCAATACCTACTGCAATGCTTATTGCCTTAACAAAAAACAACAAAAAATACCACCAAAACACACATCTCTGTTTACAAATCCTACTGTCTATGTCACTTTGTGACCGACTGCGGTAATGAGGGGGGTCTTTCTACCCAAAAGGTGGTTGGTATGCTGCCCAATCCTTAAAACCTTTTTAAGACCAGTTGGTTCCCACACACAGATGAGATAGTAAAAGACAGAGACGTGATGTTTGGGTAAAGAAAAAACAGTATTTATTAATGTAAGGTTGGAATGTATTCATTGGTTTATTGGTTCCTCAAGAAAAAGAAATAATGCTCGGATAAGCACTGGCTGCCCCAAGGATAAGATATTAACAGTAAAAAGGGTAAATTCACTAGATGGGGAAGGTTACCTGCACCGAAGGAGAAGTGATTCACAAAAAAACACACAAGCACTGCAAAACAAAGTCACCGCAAATGGTGAAGTGCTCTTTACCACTGCAAATATGGTGTGAACTGCACAAAGAAAATTCCGATCCGGCGACCTGCCCCATAAAACAGCTACAATTTGCCGTGTGTCTATAAGAAGGAAGAGAAAAACAGGTAGGTTAAGATTAACTAATTTATAGAATCATGAGCTAAAAATGATGCACATACTAGTATAACAACAAGATCAGATATCTGGTGCAGCCAGTACTTTGTCAGAAGTTTTCAAATCACAGCACAAGTTATTGATAGTGTGGCAACCTTGGGTAAAGAGGCCCCAACAGTATTTATTTTGGTTAACCAGTAAGTTTGTAGCTTTTATTTTTTTTTACCCTTCTGAATCTCTTGGACACCAAATAACGAAGAGAAACACCCAGAGACAGAGATTAAATTTCAATACACCTTTATTGAATGTACTCAGGTCCTGAGTCTTAGTACACATACAGTTTCTCCCCTAGTCCACACCCCCACCCCTCACACCCATGATTAACACAGCAATATGTTCTTCACAGCACCCCACTCTGGAAATCACAGCACACAGGTCTAACTCACTGCATTCCCCTGTAAGCACAGCATATGAATAAATTGTTTTAGGAGAAGGAAGAAACACACAGGACAAACACGCACATAAACCGAACCACATTCAATAAATCACGAAAAAAGAAGAAAAGAAAAATAAAGAAAGAAAGAAACAAAATTCAAACCCCCTGGCAGCGCCCAATGTCCCTCATGTTTTGGTACACGGTCCCAGCTTGATATGTCTTTCTTCCTCAACTCGGACTCCCCACAGCACTTCAAAGGCAGTGTCCGTCCAACCCACCAGCCACCTTGAACGCTGCGCCTCATCCCTGGCATCCTCCTCCCGTATGGCGCGACCCGAGCCTCTAAAACACAAACACACAGAAACCTCAGCCCACTCTCTTCCCCCCTCGGCCCAAGACTGGCCCACACACACACTCGGTTAGCACAGCCACTTCCCTGCTGGCCAGCTGGGGATCGCAGGAGGTTTCCGTGCTGGCTTGCTCACTCGACCACGCCATCGGCCTACTCCTGTCCCTTTGTTCCTGCTGTCCCCTCGACCTTCACCTTGGTATCCCTTCTACTCACAGCGACTGGAGCTCCTGCAACATAAACAAAGGGACGCCACATGAACCGCGACCTGGCTGGCCTCACCACCAATGCTGTCCTCAGACTCGAACTCCGGGACCTTAGGTCGCTCTCACAACCCGCGGTGGTGAGTCTGCTGCCTCTGGTCACTTGAGAAAGTCTTTTTGTCGACTTTTCCCCCAGAACCGTTTGGGAATCCGCGCCCCCCGAAGCATGGTCGCCGCCATGCTGATAAAGGCCCCAAGCCCCAGCCTCACAGCTTGTTATCGCTGGCTCCAGCCAACTGATCATCACCTGGGCGTGGCAGACATGGACCCAGTGCTCCCCGATGCTGCCAGACCCAAAATAATTGAAAAGAAATAAACAGACAACACAACACAACACAGACACAACAAACAGGGGGAAACGAAGCATCTCGTGTCTGGACATAGTAATAAAAACAGGAAAGAGCCATCAAAATCAGCTGGAACAAAATTCAGCCCTTCTACATATACATCAGCTAGTAATATAAAACTAATTAGCTTTAAATGCAACTAATTCTATAAACATTTCATTTAAATAACAGCTGCTCATCCCAGAACTTGTCAAGTCAAATGAAAATATAATGGGATTACCATTAGAGCATTAAATTGTTAAAACAGTTAAATGATGCTACAGCCTAAAGAGCTATAAATGAAGCTACATTTTTCATTTATATCACTACAGTTTTAGGTAAGCTCAGACACATGAAATAAAGCAGCACATGCTTGTTTTCAATGTAAGTAACTTATCTCTGTGTGAATAGTACATTATGTTAAAATCTGTGAAAGTACAGATAAGTTTATTTATTTTACGTAATTTGTTTGAGAGTGAAAAAAGTAATGAAAAGAAATCATTTTTTTACAGCTCCTGACACTGACAGGCCATACTTCAGTTCTTTTCAGTTAGCTAAATATATTTTTACAATGTTGTGTAAAGCCTATTCACCGTTGTAACAAAAAGAAATCACTCATTCATTAACAGAGCATGGATAGTTCAGTTAGAGACTGTCACAACATACCCGGTTTTGTCACTTTCTTGCCATAGATTTCCAGCTCCTCTTGAGGAAGCAAGCATTGTTGACAGGGTTTTTGCTGATTCACAAAAACAAAAATATGCTGTGCATACTGATTCTACATCCCCCTCTTATTCTCCAGCTCTTTACATTCTGGTCTATGGGTGATTATTATGTGCAGAGAGCAAGAGCAAAAGTACAACCAGAGAAAGGATGCAACATTTAATGTATCAGAAAAACAGACATACAGATGTTGTTTCTCAAGAGCAGACTGCATAATAATGCAAGAGCGAGTGAAGAGAGAGTGAGAGAGAGGGAGAGAGAGAGAACAACAGACTCTAGAGTGAGCGATAAAACTCTGCATTTAATCTGCCAGAAGTTTATGTTGGTGTTCAGTATTGCCTCAAACTGATGAATGTTCCTGTCTTATTCCTCTGAGAACCTTGTTTTTGCCATCACTGTTTTAATGATGATCAAATCAGCTCTTTAATAATTGATCCTATTGCACATTAAATTGCAGTCCCCACTAGTTCAATTATGATAAATATTAAGTGAATTCAGGAATACACTTAGAAAGTGGAAAAAAAACAGTGGATAAAGGAGAAAGCCTGGAGCAAATTAGAAGTAGCCATGTTTAATTTAAAATGTGTGCCACTGTGTAATCAGTTTAGTTGCAGTGGCAAACGAGCTTTAAAACCAGAACAGATTGAGTCAGAGTTGGTGGGCCTTGCCAGACTCGCTTGCTTCAAAGTACCAAGCCATGCATCAGAACCTGATGAACAAAATATGTAATGGTAAAGGACCTTCCCAACTCCAAACCTTAAGCTTCACCTCACAATGTTCACAGTTTTAGTTTCCTCAGTTGCACTTCGAAAAACTGAACAGCTGACTTAATTCCCCCAAATGGTTTCTCACTCTAGAAAACAACATATGTTATCTCCAAATTGCACTTAGAACTCCAAAACCCTGAAGAGAAGTTTTTAAAGCCACTTATCAACTAAGATCAATTATAAATTACAGGATTAGCTGTGAAATTTGTGGCTACTGCTCAAAGGAAAAATGCTACTTCTCATTATGAATTCACAATCCATGGATATGTGTTCAGAGTTTAACCATGTATTTCCTTTTTGTTTTTTGGGGTTTTTTTTTGTATTTTGAGCATAGCAGATGCCCTTTATATTTTATTTCAAGATGAACTTTGCAAATAGAAATTGTCAAAAATGACTTGAATAACCTTTTTTACATTAATTTACATTGAAAGTTGAGAGTAGTTTATTTTTTATAGATACATAAGGGTTTTGTTTTGACAGCAACAGCATGAAACTGCATATGGAACATACAAAAACCAAAGGCATGTAAAATATCTTAGGTTTAGTCAAATACACACACACACACACACACACACACACACACATA
>JBBPCX010071106.1:0-10221 GCA_037974365.1 Hydrocynus forskahlii
AAACACCACGCATTATTTTGCAAATGCGGTTTACCTTCCCATTGGGTACACCTATAAGGTAAACATCAGTGAGGGTATGTCCGCTTGGGCAATAGTCCAAAAGTAAGAGCAGAGTTTTGCTTTCTATTGTCGATAGGAGCAGGAGTTGTGGTGATCTTAGACAAAGGCATCACTCAGTTTTGAAAAGTGCTGTAGACCAGGATGCACTCTGGAACTTGCGTGATACAGGACAAGCAGGTCCACAATTACATTTTTGTTGTAAATAGACGTAATTTGGTCTTTCACAAAAGCTTCCACAAATGCTAGTTATCATTATTTGGCTATAGCAACATGTTTCGGGTAGAGCTCACAGATGTTGCCAAATGAAGAAGTATTAGATTAGACAATGTTACAAGTAAAGACAATTTACATATATCTCTGTTATGGTTTTAAGCACTGCACTCTTAGTTCACCCTGTTTGACCCACCACCTCAATATAATTTAGAGACAGATATAAAATTAGAGATGACAGAATGAGGCGTTAAGTAGGTACATCATACCAGTTCTTTGGTGGTCTAGTCAGTGTACTGGACCGTGTAAAGGGTGTGGGCTAACAATAGCTAGCATGTAGTTTTGTTCTACTTTTTTTCTTATTTTTGTTTTCTTCTTCATTTTTCTTTTTTCATTTCCTTAAATTCCCTGGTGATTGTCTTCATGCTAGCAAGGTGCAGCTCAAATATTTGACTACGTTTGTAAATAGGGGAAAGAGGTACTGGATGATTCCTCGACTTCCTCCTATTGCTTTCGCATAGGCTTGTGGCTAAGATAGTTGTTTTTTAGGTGTGTGGAAGTACAAGAAAGGTGTTTCTAATAAGATGTGAGTGGTTAAGATACAAACCCAAAACAGAAAAAGTAGGGATGGTATGGAAAATGCAAATACAAAAATACTGTTTTTCTTCATTTACTTTGACTTTCATTTGTTAATACACATTCCAGAAAAAACTGGGATGTTAACGTATTTACCACTTTGTAATGTTGCCATTCCTTCTCACAACACTAAAAGACATTTTAGCACTGAGGATACCAAGCAAAGAACTTTTTCAGGTGTGATATTGTCCCATTCTTCCTTCAAACATTGTTGCATTTTTTGTTTCAAAGTTCTCCACACATTCTCTATTGGGGATGATGAGGACTGTGAGCAGGTCAGTCCAGTGCCAATATCCTCTTCTTCTGCAACTATGCCTTTGTAATGTGTGCAGAATGTGGGTTTGCATTGTCCTGCTGAAAAATGCATGGACGTCCCTGGAAAACATGTCATCTTGGAAGCAGCATATGTTGCTCTAGAATCTTAATGTACTTTTTTCCTTAATGATACCATCACATAAGTATAAATTACTTTTGCCAAGGTCACTGGCACAACTCCATGCAGGTTTGCCAAAATAATCCATTACCATTGTAAATATATCAATTCCTGGTGTTCAGCTTAGGCTTGCACCCTTGCCCTTTACACTCTGAAATTCCTCCAGATTCCTTATAATGACATTTTGCACTGTAGAGGAAGAAATATGCAAATCCCTTCCAATCTTTCTTTGAAGAACATTACATTTAAATAATAATTTTCTAGCACATTTGTTTACAAACTAGAAATCCTCTGCACATCTTTTCTCTCCAAAGACTGCGGATACTGCTTTTACACCAAACATGATTACAATCACCTATTGACATCACATGTTTTAAATCACATCATTATTTAATGTGTAATAAATTTGTAATAAAATGGCTAGAACATGGCTAAGGTAGGTGTTTCAAATAAAGAAGCCAGTGAGTGGAAATACAAGGTACTGTTCCTTTTCTTAAGCATGCTTAAGCATTTTAAGAACCTTTTCTTGGTATACCACTATTACCTGACACCTAATAGACTACACCAGTACAACAGTATGCTCATACTGTGTGCTCAGTCTGCTCAGTATGCTTAGATGATTGTCTTCACACCAGGAGGGTGCAGCTGAGAGCTCTTTCTGTAAATATTTGACTGTGTTCATTATTAGATGATCAAAGATACTGTAATCATTTCACATGATACAAATGCATGCACTGTGAGTGGCCTAACTGGTTAAGCAATCCATTGTTGTGGTTACATGAATCATAGAAGGATGCAGGATCTATAGTGCTTTAATGTCTCCCCCTTGAGAATAAACTATTGGTCTAGTATAAGGAGTCATGAAAAAAGTTTTCTGGGACTCTTTTTTTGTAATACTGATTTACACATTGACTTGACCTCAGCACGGTAGGTCATTTTGCCTCAGTAAACAAATGTGTTTCACTATACAGGCAGATGCAGTTTTGACCCCCGCAGACTCTTTGTTTTCTACTCCCTTAGTCCCTGCCTCCGCCTCTTCATACAGGTACTGTAGTGCATGCACCTGCCACATCTGCAAACTGCACGTTCGTCTCCTTACAGAACCACCAAGTGACACCCGGCTATTTGGAGTAATTTCTGCTTTTTGTGGTAATGGGGATTATTTTCTTCTTTTACATATTTCTTTATTGCTAAGTGTGAACATACTTTTTTGCTTTATTTTAGTGAATTTATATGCTCAGTTACTATTCTTTACCGATCATCTCCTCTTCCATCAGAAATGGATGCGAAATGGACACTGTACTTTGTACTTGCTGCAACGATGTCAATCGTGGTGAGTGTTAGAACAAATCTAACATTAGTCCGTGATACTACCCGCTTAAATTCATGGTCTCCCATGAATGTATGCGTGAGTATATTTTTTGTAAGTGTGTTTTTAGGTTTAAGAAATAAGAATTAAAATTGTGCATCTAAGTGGTCCTGTCTTTGGGAGCTCAGGAAACTCGATCCCTGTACGGGAATTGAAAAGAGCAACTGGCTGTGTTCACTTTGGATGTGTAGGATCTCCATCAAGTGAGGCCAGCCAGTGAAAGAGACTGTTAGCTGGTGTAACAGAACTGGCACGCAGTGTTCTCCTCCGAGAGCGTTAACCTGTCCATGATGTTGCACTAGTAGCAGTCCTTTTACAGTAGGTGTATGGTAGCCTTAACCTTCCCAACACTGGTAGCATCATGGTTCAGAACTTAGAGCGGGAATTAACTGAACTGGGCAGAACATTGGCCAAAATGTAAAACATTGAAATTGTATTTGAGATGTTACTTTAGACACCCTTTGTTGTTTAGTGACTTTCTAATATTGTTTAGGGTTGAAATAGAAAAAGATGTAAGGACTGATGATTTTGATGGTATTTTATTTTATTTATTTTATTTTTTTATCAAATATTCAACCTACTCTATTGCCAGAATTCTATACGAACTGGTTACTGCTTGCAATGAATACTCTGATTGGCTGCATTCAAATGAACTCATAATTAAAACAATTCATTACAGGAACAGTGACCAAATAATAGTTTTTATTTAATTGATTTAATTGATTTTACAGGGCCACTGTTACCTAAAACTTTTTTTCTTATCTTTTAAGAAGGTTTTTTGGAATCTTACTGTAGGGAATGCTGTGGAAGCAAATAAGCATGTTTACAACTTATGTAGTCATAATTACTGCTTTTTCTTTTTTCTGAGTGTCCCTTTAAGTTTTCTGAATTGGTTTGTAACTACAGGCTTTGTTCTGTTTAAAGCTCTTTATTTTCATAAATGTTTTCATGCAGGATATGTGAATTCTCTATTTCACAGATGGGTAACTCTGGCAAGCCCTGCATCCAGGGTGGAGTGTGTTCTTTAATGGCCAAATGTGATCCTGGCACATGCACTGCTCATATCAACATGACAGTACTCAACTCAACCAACATCACCTTTGTGCTCTCTGACAATTCTAGTGGCTACATTGCTGTGGGCTTCTCTGTTGATAACCAGACGGTAGGATTGCTTTTATATATATCTTTAATATATATGTTATATCTTTTTTAATTGAACAACTGCATCAAACAAGATGTTCTAATAGTGCACTCTTTTAGTCTCCTGTGCTTTTATATGGATTGATATTTTTGAGCCATCCCTCTTTAGGGTGTTACAAGTTCAAATACTAATAGTAATGTGTTGCTTTTAGACAGGCAATAGTACTGTTTATGGCTGCACCAATGACAGTGGAGTTGTGAAGTTCATCCATGCAACCCTGAATGATTCCACTCTAACTGAAGTTAACTCAGTAAGTAATGTTTTATCATGTCTATGTACAAAGTCACACATTTGATCAAGTGATTACAGTATAGATCAGGTTTGGTTATAGGTGGTGCTTTCAGGGTTCTTTCAAAAACTACATTCCAAAACATTTGCATGATTTTCAAAGACCCAGATTTGACAGTCCAAGACTAACTGTGGAATAATTGAAGATAGCTGCACCCTTAGTTTGCTAGTTTACTGCAGATATCCTGATCCAAATAGTACTTTAATGTTGAGAAATATTGAGTCCCAAATAATAAAGCCACATACAGGAAAAGGACAATTTTCTCACTCACACGTTTTGAGAAGAAGTCTGGCTAACTAGCATGAGACAAGCAAATCAAATAAATAAATAAAACCACAGGACAAGAACCAAAGAGCTCTCACAGACCTCTTACAGGAGAACTTCAAATAATTATTTAACATTCAAAAAGGGGCATAATAGAAATAAAGCTTTTATGATCAGTGGTGAAGTACATTGTAGGACTTACATGTAATTTTTAGGCTTAACAACATTTTCAATGGTAATGTTTAAATTAAAAAAATGTTAAGAAATATAAGTATTTTAAACAGTTCAGTTTTCTGCCCATGATCTTCAAAACGCTAAGGGTGTTTGACAAGCCTCCAGTTTTCAGGACAGTTCCAAAAACCGTAAGTCCATTCATGCAAGTTTTAATTGCATTTATTTTCTAAACTGTTCTTTTAGTAGTTGGACCACATTCAGAGACAGAGGATTTCACATTTCTTCTAATCTGCTATTTTTTATAGTCTCCTATTTGTATTAGACAGGTTATGCATGATGTCAATTACATGGCCGGCCATTGTAAATCAGAACTAAACTAGGGTCAGTGAACACTTATTATGAGCTTTCTTTAAACTGTGCCCTATATGTGAACATTTCAATTACATTCAATTTTAATATGAATATAATGTAAAGGTTTTTATATTCAGCAAAAAAAGTAGTTCCAAACTTTTTCCAACTTTATTACCCTCTGAAAAATCTGCTACTTCTGTGGGTTCATAATAATAGATGGATAATGTCCGTGTATGATTTTTGAATGCACTGTTCAAAACTATTGAAGCTGTATGCCTTTTTTGCAGTCTGCTGGTGAAATCCAGGGCACGGTGAACACTTCCTGGATGACTTGCAAGTTCACAGTGAATGATCTGAGTGTCACCAACGCCTTGCAAAATGGCTCTTACATTTTCTTCGTAAGTGGAAACTTCAGCAATGGTGAGTGCTGCTGAAAAGAACTAGAGTGGAAATCATCAAATTAAATTGAAATAATGTATAAAACTTAGCAATGTAGGGAAAAAATGTGAGGACCAACATAAATTACACAAGTTGACAGCATAATCATTTATGCTGATTTTTCATGCGGTGAATAAACAGTTAGGTATCAAGTTTAGATCCACAAATTTCAATCTACACTGGATTTGCAAAGCATGTCTCTGTATCTAGATGCCCGCGAATCTGACCATCCAGTTAAAATCATGAGTACTAAAGGGCAGGGCATAGATATAAGTATCTAATTTCATATTAATAAGTAACATTTGTGTGGGGACGGTACCTTTGTCAAGGGTACATCAGAGGTGCTTAGCAATCTTGGGATTTGAACCCATGACTTCCTGATCACAGGGCGAACACCCTAACCACTAGGCTACCAGCAGCCCCAAATGACCACTACTTTGGAGAATGCAGGCATCGATCCCACTACAGCTTGCATGATAAGCGAACGCTCTACCATTTGATCTAATTCCCCATTGAGAAAGAATGCTGACTAGTGTCTATGCTAACAGTGAAAGCGAGGACTGATGAAAAGAGCTCTGTTGCTTTGGCTGCCACTTGTTCTGACATGGACAGGTTTTGTTCTGACATGGACAGCGTTGTTTTCCTGTCATGCAAGGGGGAGATTTTACTTTGTTG
This sequence comes from Hydrocynus forskahlii, assembly GCA_037974365.1. Lineage (NCBI taxonomy): Eukaryota > Metazoa > Chordata > Actinopteri > Characiformes > Alestidae > Hydrocynus > Hydrocynus forskahlii. The sequence goes on from JBBPCX010071106.1 coordinate 6,101, forward strand.
GGATGGGATTGTCATTTTGTCAGCAGGCATGTTTTATTCTCTTTGTGTGTTCTTTTATTCTACTTGTGTGCCTTTAATATTATGCTAAAATCCACGATGAACAGACCAGTAAAATGGCCCAAAACAGAACATCTGTTTACACTGAAAGTTAAGAATGTTTTTGGTAATGTTAAAATTACTTTGGAGGTTTTCTTTTGAAAGTGATAGTATATGTGAGTAGGGGTATGGTAAGTAATAGTATATGTAGTATATGTGAGTAAGGGTTACTTGCCTGCTGAAAAAAAATTACCCTTAAACTTTTCTATTTGTTCCTGTTGGGTTTTCATGTGTAATGGTTAGTAATGATATTTTGTGTTTTCCTGATGGGTTTATATCACAATGTTAAGAATACTAATGGTTCAACAAGTGACGTGACTATATCTCATCTAATGAGATCTAAAGTTGAATTGAATTCCATTCAAATGTATTTATATAGTGCTTTTTTACAACCAATGTTGTCAAAAAGCAGCTTTACAGAATCCAGGGCAGAGCCCCTAGTGAACAAGCAGAGGGTGATAAAGGCCAGGAAAAACTCCCTTAAGATGAAGAAAGAAAGCTCGGGTGATATCCATCCTCCTCTGGTCGACCTGAAGAGAGAGAGAAAGAGAGTCTTTTTTGGGAAAGCTTACAATCTGAGTCTGAGTGAGGACTAGTTTGAGAGTCACTAGTCCACAGCAACAGGAACAACAGTCTCTGCCAGAGCTTTGCTCAGCAATTAACCTTGGATGGGAGAGGAGCGCATGGGGAGTCGAAAGCAGTCAAACTAATTGAGAACACTTGGGCAAGGGTCCCCAGCAATTGCAGATCCAGGAGGAAGTGGGGACCTGGAGCCCTGATATTGATCAGTAGGGCTAGAGAAACTTACAGCAGTTCCCCTTGGAGAAAACAGAGAACAGAGTTAGTTCTGCTTAAGTTTACAGGGCATAACTTATAACTGTAAAGTGTGCAAGTTGAGATTTAGGCATATCTCGCTGTAGCAGCCTAGTTAGAAAGGGCAGAACCAAGGGGTATCACAGACACAAGAGCACCCTGATGCACTAGTGACCCTCCACTTCAAACCTGAGTGAAGCTGAGGAGTGGTAGGACGGCAGCACCAGCAACCAAGTTTACTAGAATTCACCTCCAGCTCTACACCCTTCATCTAGTGGGAAAATTCATCACAGAAAGCCTGACTAAAGTAGTATGTCTGCAGCCACTGAGACTGTGTCTGAATCTCAAACATTATTTGGAAGAGTATTCTAGAGCTTGGGTGCTTGATATGAAAAAGCACTTCCCCCTGCTGAAGCTTTCATAATTCTGGGGACCAGCACCTTGAGATCTAAGTGAGCATGCAGGTTCATGGCTAGAGATGTCGACAGAGGTATTCGGAAGTGAGGCTATATAAGGCTTAATCTGTCAGTAGTAGAATTTTATAATCAATACAAAATGTGATTGGAAGCCAAAGAAGTCTTGACAATAGTGTACTAATGTGGTTAAATTTCCTGGTTCTAGTGAGGACTTTAGCTGCTGCATTCTGGCTTAGTTGAAACTTATTTAGGTTCTCTTTGCAGCAGCCTGACAACAAGCCATTACAGTCTTCTGTAGATGTTACAGTCTTCTGTAGATGAAGAAAAGCTGTTTTAGTAATAATACTTATATGTGCATAGAATGCAAGATTTGGGATCCATAGATGCACCAAACTTTTTCCAGTTGACATGGGAGAAGTTGAGGAACCAGCAAGATCAAGCATTTAACCTGACCGTTTGTTTCTAGCAGCATTTGGGCCTAGAAGAAGGAAAGTTATGTGACATCCAGTCTTTTATGTCTTTAACACAGTCTTCAGTCTTATTTAGTCTATTTTGTGTCATCTGCATAGCAGTGGAAGCTAATCCCATGGTTTTGTATAATCATAATTAATGGCAGCATGTACAATGTAAATAAATGAGGTTTTAAGGCAGAACCTTGTGGGACACCATATTTTACTTAGGAGTGTGCTGATGATTCCCCATTAACTCTAACAAACTGATAGTTTTTGGTCAGGTATGATCCAAACCAGTGTAAGGCTGTTCTTGTGACTCTGAACAGGTTTTCTAGTCTATAGAATCGAACTGAGTGGTCAGTGGTGTTGAATACTGCACTAAGGTCACACATAACCAGCAAAGAAACAAATCCTTTGTCAGTGGACAGTAAAAGATCATTTACTATGTTTACTAGGGCTGTTAATATGTGCTTGTCTTTTGGTAGATAACCAATACTATATGAGGAGTTTAGTGCTGATAGAAGAGGTCCCATTACTACTCATATGACTTCTTTAAGCAGGTGTGTAGGAATACAATCGAGTATTCAGGTAGAAGATTTTGAAGAGAGAATAAACAGAAACCTGGGATTATTTTTGTTAGCTTCAATGAGAGATGATAGATAGGCTCAGTGTGCAGCAGTAAGTGCTATGCTGTAGTCTCTAAGGCTCTTCGTCCAGGTGGAGTGGAAAAATTCCACATTAGTCAATCCAGCTGTATGTAGAATTGACGTAAATGCAGATTTCAATGGATCCTGTTCTTTCAAGAGGATACTAAAATCACCTACGAATATTATTCTGTTGCCATGTACTGCACAATTTGCAAGGAAACAACTTCTTCTGTATAAGAATTCTGTGTAAGGCCCAGGTGGCATGTAGACAGTAATTAGAGAGAAAGAGTTTTCTGATCTGTTTTCCGATTAATACTTAGGACACTTCTGTAAATGGTTCCTCTGCCTCCTCTTCTGTCATTTAGTCTAGGTCTTTGTAGGTAGTTGTAACAAGTATTACTGGACTGTCAATTTAACTCACACAAGCATTACCTTCCAAGTTTTACTGCACAAGCATTACCTTCAAATGATCACCTATAACTTTTGTCTAAAAGGTGTGTACTATGTCTGCTTGTCTGTGTGTGTACATGTCTGCTTTCAAGAATCCATCCATCCAGCATGCGGGTGTGGTCTTATGTAGAGCAACAAACTCTTCAAGTTTAACCCAAGTCCCTGTAAGATATGTCATCAAGGTTCTGATCAGTGATTATTTCATTAACAAAAACGGTTTTGGAGCAAGCCATCTGATGTTAAGCAGTCCCAGTTGTAGCTTTAAATGTAAGGTGCTGAGCTTGCTGGTTATTTGAGAGAGATTGATTAAATTATTAGAACAGACTTTGAGTTTTCCTGCTTTTTATTTAGCTTGGGGGACTGACACTGCCTTGAAAGGTTGGAAGCTAGGTGACATCTCAAGGCTGCTAGCAGACAGTTGGTTTAGCCAGTCTGTCTGCTGACTGGCCTCAGTGCTGAACTGCCGGCTAGCTAGCAGGCTGTGGGTTATGATGCAAGAAATGAGAGCAGCACCCTCCCACAAGGGGTGGGTACCGTCTCGGGCCAAGAGACCAGGGCTGCCTTCAAACGCAGACCAACTATCAATAAAACCCAGATTATTTTCCAAGCACCACTTGGACATCCAGCAATTAATCACTCAAAGCCTGCTGTAGGAACAGGCCCGCACCACACTGGGATGGGGCTAGAGCATATTACAGCATCTGACATAGTCTGGGCTAAATTAGACACCTCTTTAACACTATTCTTAGTAACCTCTTACTTCTGCAGACAAATGTCATTAGCCTATTTATGAAACACTATCCTGTCGTACTTATGGCTAGCTAAGAGCTTCAAGCTCCCAATCTCCAGGCTCCCGGTACACAGTACATGGTGCTGAATAACTGAATCACCGATAACCAGAGCTCTTTCAACAGGCTTCACTGAGCGGGCAAAACCTGGGGGAGGAGAATGGTGCTCACATGGGGAAGCTCTCCCATGAAGGAAAGCTTTTTGACTATGCTGCCGAATCGCCATCCAGTCGCCCTGCCGTGGGTGCTCCACAGATGGAGTCAAGGGCGTGCTATCTTCCCCTAAGGCACCCAGAGTTGCTAGCAGCAAGCTCATTTTAGTTATGATAGGTCTATGTGCTATACAAAACATGTTCATGAAGTTCTTTGCACAAAATCACTGTCACATAAAGAGATCTCACCAGCTCTATTCTTGACAGTTTCAGTCCCTTTCAAAATGAGCTGTTTAAGGGCTCTGTC
>JBBPCX010071108.1:0-10219 GCA_037974365.1 Hydrocynus forskahlii
GCTCTTTGTTCTGCTTGAATGATTCATACTGAGGTCACAAACAAACAGAAACATTCCTCTGAAACTGGTCAGGTTCAGGGACTTCCTTCAGGAAGCCTGGAGAACTGTTCCTCTACACCACATTAAAATACAAGAAAGTCTGGATCTCTGGAAGTAAAATATGAAGAAAGCAGAGGTGCCTCAAGGCTTTTGGACTGTAATGCATGTGAGAACATCTGCCAGCTGGACTGCTCATGTGTGTTGTCAGGTCAGGCAGCTACTCATGCGTTAACTCTGGTCATGGGGGGGTCTTTGGGGACACAGGACGTCTTCTTTGTTCCCATGTGGTTCCATGCCTCAGACCAAGCGAAGAAATCATTTAGCACATCCAGAATGGAGGTCACAGCGTCACAGGCAGGTGGAGATGTAGCTGGTGATGCCCTGCCACACGCCCCCAGTCTCTTGGAAGTGGCTGTGGATTTTTTGACCTGGCTTCACTGCTCTGATGGTCTGGGACAAGATGGGCCTCACTGTTCTCATCACCTGACCTGAAGGCAACGTCCCAGCTTCTCAGCAGCACCTGCATCTCTGCAGCTCTGGTTAGAGCATATGGTGGTCTTGGAGACTGTAACGTCATTCGTGTCCTAATGTAGACAGTAATAGCGGAGCATGTCCTCATTTCTGCAGTTACACCCTCGATTCTTCTGAGATGTTGGAAAATTTGCTGTAAAGATTCGATTGCATGCAGCCAGTGAGGTTTTTTCTTTATTTACATGTGATGGTAAATATTTCATGCGTAGTTCGTTTTTTTTTTTTTTTCGTAGCACCTCTTATTATAATACTAATGTGTGGGTAAGTCAAATAATTTCAGAAAGTGTAAAAAAATAATCGTTTTAGCTAGTTGTGCTGAAAAAAAGCATATGAGACACATTTAAAGCTTTAAATACACAGGTCAACTGGCCAAAATCATCAGAGATAAGTTTATGTGGGTTTTGTAGTGTTTTTCATGCTGATTTCAAATCTGTGTTTAGTTTTTCCTAGCATGTACAGTTTTTGTGATGAAGCTGGTTATATATTGCATGACAGTGGTATAATTAGCATAAAATTATCATATGCTAAGCATTTTTGAAGAAACAGTGGTAGCTGACTGACACTGATCATTATATCTACGCCACAGTGTGTGCCTATCTGACTTTGCACTGAAAATATTGAAAGTTACTTGATTGGTGCCTGCGGTTTAATAAAAACCGCATGCAAGTCTATTGCAAATTTAATATTACTCATCATTCAAAATGTTGATGTGACTGGAAAAAACTGAAAGCATGAAAGCATCTGAAATCCTCATGAAAAACTGGGTTAGAAAAGTGTGTTGTGGTTTCTGATGATTACAAAAAAAATTGTGACCTGTGATATTAGAAGAGTAATACAGAAACAAGGAAAATACCCTCAAGGTTCAAAGGGTTAAAGTGTCTGAGATCTCTCAGTGGAAGGCCTGTCCGGATACTTTTGGACAGATTATTTAAAAGCACATTGTTAATTCAAGTTTAAAGATTGGCCAGTGCATGCATTGATCCCTCAGAACACCCACAAAGCGCGTCTGGATCATAAAATGGGCCGAAGCAGAAACGATGTTCTGGTTGTTTTTTGTCCTCAGGAGGACATGGAGGCGTTCTACAACACGCCGGCCCTGGGGAAGAAGGGCACGTCCAGCTTTCTGACTAAAGCCGTGATGATCCAGCTCCTGCAGGGCGAGGTGAAGCCCAGCAAGGATGACCCCTGCTCCGTCAGCTAAACCGGCCTCAGCCAGCACGGCCTTCTCTCTCTCTCTCTCTCGCTCTCTCGCTCTCTCGCTCTCTCGCTCTCTCTCTCGCTCTCTCTCTCTCTCTCTTTCTCTCTCTCTCTCTCTCTGTCTCTCTCTCTCTCTTTATCCCTCTCTCTTTCTCTCTCTCTCTCTTTGTCTCTCTGTCTCTCTCTCTGTCTCTCTCTTTCTCTCTCTTTCTCTCTCTCTCTCTCTCTCTCTCTGTCTCTCTCTCTCTCTCTCTCTCTCTCTCTCTGCCTTCTAAACGCCCACCACTGTCCTGTCGGACCACTCTCAGCTGAATTTGCCCGGCGTGGGATTTCTTCTGCATTTGAGCACTTTTTTTTCTGACCTTTGCCCTCTGACGAATCACTCTTACATCTATTTTTAAAGCTAAATGTTCTGCTCTCCCACCCAACGCCCCAAAACACACACACACACACACACACACACTCACTTTTCTCTCGCCAAGGGTCCGGCAGCGGGTTCCTTTTTAAAGCTCTGATAACGTGTCCTGGGTTTGTAGTTAAAGATTTATGTACGGAAGAGAAAGTGTGTAATGGTGAATTATTTAGGAGGGCCCTCCTTGTATAATTAATATAGTCTAGATTAATTATAGCGATTAAGGTATATGTGATTTTTGACCATTTATTTAGATCCATCCATCATGTAATGTCCACACTTAGGAGGGAAAAGGGGAATAATAGTTACAAATGCAGTGAAAACATCTTAAATCCAATCAGCACTTCTGATATTTCTCATCATGAGGTTCTTGTAAGAGTAGGTTATTCAACCTGGTTCTACACGTTTTTACCTGCTTTAAGCTTTTTATGTATCAAATTGATCTCATTTCACTGACAGATTGTTTTGCTCTTTAATAAATAAATGCTTAAACAGAACATTCTGGTCTGAAGGAAACACTGCAAATATTGAATACGATCCAAAAAAGCCTCACTCACCTTATTTTAAATAACGTGGCACAAAACAAGTACAGATCAAAAGAGTCAAAGAGTCACAGATCAGTTTATTCTGATTATACTAATAGTCATGATATTAGATCAGGGCATTTTTAACTTATTTTCTTCATAATTAGGTATAAAAAGTGAAAAATCATATTAAGCAAAATTATTCTTAAGCATAAAATCTCCGTTAACTTAATCAGGTCTATTGAAATAAGCCATAATTGCTAGTTATTGACCCTACATATCTTTAATAGCATTAATAAATGTGTCATGAGCATCTCTGACTGTATTTCTGCACAATAATCAGTCGGTTTTCTCCAACTCTCATGGTAAGACTGCAAACTAAGCAACACTCTGATCATTTTTCTTAGTTTTAAGATGTTTATTATTGCTTATTTCAGTAAATCTTGCTCAGTAAATGGTGCTCACCCGCCACTGGCAGGTTTGTTTGTTTAATATAAGACTTTTTATATCTCATTTTTGTGACTTTTTTTTTTTGCAGATTTTTGCTGAATTCAAGCTGTAATATCTCATTTTAGTGCATCTCCTTTAGTTTTTGTGACTTTTTTTGCAGTGCATTATTTTATTAAATATTTTTTAGTGTCTCTCAGCCTTACCTGGTTTGACACAGCTCATGATTTTCACGATTACACAAATACGTCACTTAGGAATCCCCCCCTAAAAAGAGAATAAAACCTGCTGATGTGGAGGATTATAAATACAGACATGGACGTGGGTGTCTGCTTTCTGTTTGCAAAATTAAAATGAAATTGAAAAGCCAGTCCGCAGAGATCCGTCCGAACTCAGGAGAGTTTTCTGATCTCACGAGACCCTCTCGACTCTCAGGAGCCTCATTTACAGCAGATGATGGTCTTTTCTCATTTTGTCTCTTTAAGGTGAGCAGTTTTAGAGGATTTGACCTCTAAAGGCAGAAACAGGTTGAATAATCGGGGAATTTTCTTACATTACCATAATGAGTTAGAAACTGATTTTAACTGGATTTGAGATGATTTCACTCGTATTTTTGCTGCGGGTGCAGCTCTGGGGGGTGTGGGGGGGGTTAGTGCCCTCTGCATGTTCCTGTCCTGCATGGAGTGACACTGGTGTGTGTAGAAGAGGAAAGGGGTGTGTGTGAGAGAGAGAACTGTTTTGGAGAGGCAGGAAAGGTCATCGCCTGCGTTTCTCCTTTAAAAACTGTTCAGGGTCGTTTCACTGCAGCAATTATGGCACTTTTAGTTTAAAAAAGCACACCAGCGAAGTGTGTTCTCATTCTGTTTGAATGTATGTATGTGTGTGTGTGTGTTTGTGTGTGTGTGTGTGTGTGTGAGAGAGAGAGAGAGACACACGTTCTCTTTTTTAGTTCTATACTGTAGAAATAAAGGCTACTGGACTCTACTGGTCTCCTTGTTTCTTTCATCTCTAAAACACAAAGATAAGCTGAACCTTAGAGAACCTTCAAAACTAAACATTTCCATCACCAGCACACTTTCACTCAACTGGTCCTTACAGCGAGCATCACAACAGTTATATTTATTGTGATTATTAAAATAACTAAATTACCATAAAATTAATCAAAAATAAAACAGTGATCGTGTTCATAGATCATGAAACTGTTTATTTGGTACTAACTGGTAATAAACTGGATGGCAGTCTGTTAAATTCAGCAATATAGTTATTTGTGTGTCAGAAATCACACTACTAAGTGATTATTGTCATTATTCTTTTTATAGCTGGAATTTGGCACCTCTTCTATGCTTTTTGAAATACTGGAACAGTTACAACATCAGAACATCTGTTAATAGCTGGTGCAGTGCGTGTATGTAACTTTTTGGTATTTTTGAGTACTGACTGTGTTTAAAAAACATCAACTTTCGTAGTCGAGTCGCCTCTCTAATATAAGGGGAGAGTGAATGGTCGAGTCATCTTCAAAATGTGTGTTGGAGAGAAAGTCTGTGACATCATCACCAGAAAATGCGGAGAAACAAACCATGAACAGACTTCAAGACTCTAAAGCTCAGGTCAGTTATAAAATAGACGTGCATCACTGTGTGTTTAATTAAAAATGATGTGTTCAGCCATCTATAAATGGCTTGGGAAGTGACTGCAGGTTAACACGCTCCCTGCTGGTGCAGCACTAAAGCGCCGGCCACTAGATAAAGAGAAACGGATGATGACTGGTTCGAATCCACTTTATGAGAATTTTTTGAATCAAACATATTTATGCTAGTAAAACCAGTGTATTTTTGTCTCCACACACTGGGTTTATAGCAACCGCACCCGGGGCCGTGTTCCTGGCTGCCCGCTGCTTCACTTGGTGAATGGATTAAATACAGAGAGAGAATTTCACACTGTACTGTGGTGTGTTCACACATGACAAATGGTCACTTTACAAACTTTATTATTATTTGCTCTGGCATAACTACAAACACCAGGTGTTAAACTTAATGGCGGCTGTAATAAAGTGAGTACTGGGTTTATTATTGTGGTTCTTATTATATGGACTGAATGCTGTTTATCTGTTTACTGTGTTTCTAAAGTGTTTCTCTGGTTTCTGCGTTTATGTTGATGTTGGCGGGCGGGTGAGGAGGTGAGGAGCTGAGGAGACTTAAACACACCATCAAAGCCAAGGCGGCGTGTTTATTCAAGTGTGTGTTTGGCCCTGAAGGTAGGTAGGGGTGTGTGTGTGTGTGTGTGTGTGTGCCATGTGTCAGTCTGCCACAAACACCCCCTCATGTCATTGCAGTAAACAGAACGTTCACCTGCTGCTTGAAAGAGGAGAAGCACGAAGCTTCAGCTCCTCCGACCTTAAGAACCTTCAGAACCTTTAGAGCGTCTCCGAACTCCGGATTCGATTTAATGGAGGAAAACTTCTTCGCCTGCGCTGAAGGTCTGAGTAAATGGAGAGAAAAAGTCATTTCTGGTACCAGATGTTGCTGTGGGGTCACCTGTGGTCACGGCGACAGGAAACGCTCCTTTTTTGGGTCTTATTCTTGACTCCCAACCAGTTAAAGGGCCCATATCCCACATTTTCACTGTGACGCTCCCCACAATCAGGTCCACTATTAGTGTTTTTATGTCTTAGGTTTGTTTTCTGTGGCCCATTATCATACACAAGACCGTCCAATGTGCTTTACAGGGATAGAATAAAAAATATTAAGCATTAAAACAGTAAAAAGTAAGAAGTAAAGGAATAAGTGAATACATAGAAAATCAGTAAAAGAAGATTAAATGTGTAAAAGAATGCATTTTTACATCTGTTCCACTTGCTGTCCTCGCCATAGTATTTGCTGGGCTATGTAAATGAGCTATCTTCTGATTGGCTGCCTAATTCTAAAAGCAACTCGAGCTTCTATAGGCTGAGTAGGCTGATATAAGTAAATGCATTTTTTGTGACATCACAAAAAAAAAAACAGTTCACACATACATGTATAGATTGGAGGGACTGAAAGAAAGTCGGATTACATGCTATGGGCTCTTTAAATGGTCAGTAAAGGAATCAGGAGGAAGGATGCGGTGTCGGAGGCGGGCGGCGGTCCCACAGGACACGCTGTACGTTTGTCCGCTCTAATGTAATCAAGTTGTCATCTTTTTTTTTTTCTTTTTCTCTGTCTCACAATGCACCATTAAGCCCTAACAGAACACGTCTAAATGAATGTCGACTCCGGCGCTGCCGGGGGATAAATCAGCCCATCCTCGGGAGAGAGAGGCCATAAAGACTCTAATGTTTTCTCTTAAAGAACCTCATAAAAGTTAACAGGCCTTTAAAGTCAGAGGCTGCTGCCGGAGCAGAGCTGAGGCGGCTCCTAATGGCCGATCTGTCTGGAACATTAGCACAGACTGGCAGCCACTCCTCTAACACGCCGCTCACTAGTGCCCCCCCACACACACACACACACACTGTCTCTGCTCTGCGGGGGTCTCTGAAGGTCACCTGGCAGCAGCGGGACACGTAGGTGACATTTATCTGTTCAAACCGCTGCCAGTCAATAAAAGCACAGAGGCTCAGGAAAAAACCTCTGATGCTACAGCGCACACACCGGCCACTTTATTGGAAACGCCTCCCTCGTGGCTCCACCCTTCAGGTCTGCAGTTTGTCCATCTGAGGATGTTTTTGAATCTCAAACCAACAGGTGTGTGTATAAACCCCAGCAACACACACACACACACACACACACACACTCCCATTAGCGTGTCACTGCTGTACTGACAACAGTTTGCCACCCAAATTATATCTATCAGGCTCCAGTGGCCAAAAACTGGAGCAGGTGGAGCAGAAACTGGGAGTTTCTAGTAAAGTGGCCACTGAGTGTAAACTTGTATAAACTTGACAAAACATAAGGGGGGTGTTTCTAATAAATAGGCCAGTTAGGGGAAGCACAGGAGTGGTGTTTCCAATAAAGTGGCTGTATAGTGAAAGCACAAGGTAGGTGTGTCTAGTAAAGTGTCCAGTGTATATGTGATCAGTATATTAGTCTTGCATGCAGTGGTTTATAAAAACACTATAAATAATGACCTTGAATCTGAATATATGAAAAGAAATCCTAGGAATGATTTTACTCCCAGTAAATCTTCATCCCCCAGCGAGCCGGAGCTCAGTCTTTCATTTTACCTTAAAATCGATGCTGTGTTTGCTGTGGAAATCAGCTCTGAGACACGCCAGGTTCCTTTAAAGCTCTTCTGCGCTGGTTCTTTAAAGTCCTGGGACTTCTTCTAAGAGCACCTTTCACTCTTCTGATAAAACCATGACTGTGGTTTAAAATCCTTCTGACCATTTTCCGCTCTCCTCCCAGACCTGGAGGGAGGACTTGAAGTATGAGAAGCAGAGAAGACTGTGAAAGAAGGTAAAATGATGTCCTGTATTCTGGAGTGTATGGAGGTGATGAGGACCCCCTGAGGCCTTCTAAGGACTTGAGAGGCACCAAATGACCCATTATAACATATTCAGGTGTGTGTCCTGTGTTGAACTGGTGGTCTGTCCAGGGTCCACATACCACCAGGGCAAAAAAATGAGACCACTTTTCCCCTTTTTTCTGTTCACTTTTTGTACAGTTTGCGGCTGTGTGTGTGTGGGTGTGTGTGTGTGTAACATGCACAGGTGTCTATTCTTTTCTGAACTATTGCAGTGTGTGTGTTAAACTAAGAAACTCCTCCGTATGTGTTGAGTGCAGTAGTGTGTGTAGAGCAGCTTTTCTGTGGTCTGTATTCCAGCAGCTTCACTCCTGATTCAGTTTCTGATGGATGAAACAGAGTCACACACACTCTGCTCTTAACATCACTGTTTTAATTGTTGCAGTTGTAAAAATAAACTAAGTGTAGTTTAACATTTCCAAAGAATAATATATTATTTATATGAAAGTGAAAGTGAATATGTATTTTTTTTTCCAAACACTATTTTGGTTGGAATTTTGAATCAAATGTGTTCAATAGTGTATAAAACAATAGTGACCCGCACATTTTACACAGACACACTCCCACACATTAAACAAGTAATAATCAGAAAAAAAAAATTATGCGGTTTCTTATTTTTTTCCATGTCTGAATATCAAATAAGAATGTATATTTGATTCAACTCAACACACTATAGGAGACTTCGCTTCTGTTTTGCCTCCTTTTTATGTCTTGTTCAGGATCATCACTGCTGGAATTGAGCTGTTTTTTTGTATCTCTCAGTTCTGCACTTTTGAACTATAAACCTTCATCCTGTGGGAAGAAGCTGGAACTCTGTATGTAAAGGAAGCGATTCATGGTTTAAAACTGTTACTGTCTGGTATACTGGTATACTGGGGTGAGAGTGGCTTATCATTTACTATATCATTTAATAATATCACTGGGATGGACTGGGTGATTGTGAACTAAATTTCAGGACCACAGGGTTTAACACCAATCCGGGCATTAAGTCCATTCATTTGGTTCATCAGTGACTGAACATTTGTGAGAATAACTTTCTGAAGAGGATTGAAGCACCTCTTGCTTCAAGGCTTCTTCCTCCTACACTCGTGTGAGTGTAAACAAAGAGACAGACGCACAGCGAAAGGGCTGCAAATTACTCTCAAGGTCCATTTTGAGCAGTGATCTAATGTATAATAGTGTTTACCGATTGTACTGTATGATCGAAGAAGAGACGATTTCAAAAGGCTGGGTTCCTGAGACTGCCCCCTGTAGTTAGGAAATGGAAGTCGCTTTGGATAAAAGCTGTAAATGTACATTTAATCAACTTGATAACGTTGAGTTTGGAAGCAAAAGGGTTCAAATCTGTCTAGATTGAGCAGCCAGGCTCTCACACTGGTCAGGCCTTATATATTAACCTCAGAGTGTGTTACATGATTTTAGCCCTGACCCGAGATGTTTTAAATGGCATTTTCCTTATTCAGCCTGTCGTAGCCACTCTCAGGGCGATTCTCTGCAGTGTGTGTGTATGTAGTAAAGCCTGATCTGGGGTTTCAGAACATGGATTAGAACATGGAGTGCTCATACTCACACAAAGGAAAGGAAAATTTCATCTAATCATTTTCATGCATGCTGCTGATATTATTGATTAATTTAGAAATGGCCCCAGCCTTTTGATAAGCCTATTAAGCTCAAACTTACAGGTTACATTGTTTCTAATAAAGCAGTCAGCCAATAATACAGTATATTAGTCTCAACTGCAGTGACTTACAGATTATTGGTAAACTGATTAGCGATCTCAGCCCTAAGATAAACCTCCTTCTTCTAACCTCAAAATTTAGCTTGTTTATAAGTTATCGCTGAGTAGAGATGAACTAAATGACTTAAATGTAGTCTAAATATACTACAGACAGTCTAAATTTCAATTAGTACTTGACCTATCTGAGAAACCAGTCGAATCAATGGAAAACAAGTGTTAGCTTAAGCTTAAATGCAGCATGTTAGCATGCTAATCACTGAGGGACTCTGTGGTCCCATCAAAGATCTGGAATCTGATTTTGTTGTTTCGCTGATGAGGAGTTAATCATCAGCAGGTGGCTGACTGCTGTCAGAACAAGCTGCCAGCTCCAGTTGGAAGAGATTTTTGGGAAGTAAAATGCTTTGGCTCGTCTCTGCGCCAAGTTTATCTCACCCTCGACTTTCCTTCCGGCCAGATTTAACTCCAGCCTGATCTTGAATGACTTGACGTTGTTTCCAGAAGATCCACGAGGCTGCGTTTGGAACAAAGCTTAACATTCACAAACCACTCTACTTAAACTGAATTCAAGAGCAACACATCTGTGCACACAAGTTACAGAAGGTTATTATGAGCATAATACATATAATACATTTACATGCTTGTATGATATACAGCACTGGAAAAAATAAGAGAGCACTGCAAAATGTTCAGTTTCTCAGGTTTATCTTTTATAGCTGCATGTAGTGAACTGAACAGCTTTGCCTTAGATTTTAAGAAATGCTGACAATATTTCTCCTCATTTCCAAATAAAAATATTGTTCTTTAAAGCATCATTTTAAAGGAAATGACAAAACA
>JBBPCX010071109.1:0-33732 GCA_037974365.1 Hydrocynus forskahlii
CTCTGAGTTCTGAGGGTAAACACCGGTTCTAGACTGTTTTACACCGGTTATATTTACTGAAATCAGAGTTTACCGATCCACTCTGAGTTCTGAGGGTAAACACTGGTTCTAGACTGTTTTACGCTGGTTATATTTACTGAAATCAGAGTTTACCTATCCACTCTGAGTTCTAAGGGTTCATTATTGTGTGTGTGTGTGTGTGTGTTTGTGTGTGTGTGTGTGTGTGTGAGAGTGTTATATATAGAGAGAATATTCAGTGTTTAAAAGCATGGAGAGCACCCAGGTTCAGGTCAGTTCTACATTCCGTCCGTTACGGCTAAACCCTCCTAACTTTTTACCTTTTAAGGCCAGACCTCTCTCTCACTTTCTCTCTGCCCTGCTCCGTGGGGGGTGCTCTGCCAGTGTGACAGTCAGAGAGGGTTTATAAGCTGTCACTGTGCCGTCATGTGATCACATCTGTGAGAAACTTCCAGCAGGTTCCTCTGACCCTCGCGTTCCCCTGGTGAGAAGCAGCAGCTGGCAGATTTTCTCGTTATACTTTGTTTAGAGTGAGCTTTCACACGTTTATTCATTCCCTCACAGCAGCTCCGGGCTCAAGGTACTCTAAACTTTTTTTTGTTTATGGCATGGCTCTGTGTCGGATGCTCAGTTTGTTTCTTTCAGCTCCATTCATAAAAGAAAGACACGTACACACAGAGAGGCTCCCCAGTCTTTACCACTGAACTGTCAAAGCAGCAGCAGATCTTTGCTTCCTTATACAGTGCCTCAAAATATCACAAACTGACAACTGAGACATTCTCCTGTCTCACTTCTCTCCATGCTTTGCCTTCGGTGCTTTGACGCTGTGCCAAATAACCCAAGTTCAGTTGTGCAGCCAAGGTGAATTAACTACACCACTGTAACCATTGTCATCATTTGCTTGGTCATGGTAGGAGAGTGTACGCCTTAATTTCATTTCATTTATTAACCCTTATAGTCACGCATGAACACACCACAGCACAATGTGAACACTGTGAAATTCTGTCTCTGCATTTTAACTCATTCACCAAGTGAAGCAGTGGGCTGCCGCCAACGAGGAGCGCCCAGTGTGTGTGGGGGCGGTACCTTGCTCAAGGGTACCTCAGAGGTGCAACAAGCAGTTGGGATTCGAACCCAGGGCCAACGCCCTAACCACTAGACCATCCAGCTGCCCATTAATGCCTTTAATAGCACTGCGCCCACATGAATGTACTGTCACCACATTTTTCTTGTTTTCTTGTTACAATATACCAAAGCCTGTGTGAGACTATATTAAAGTCTGGGCTCAACAGAAACAGGGCTTGGACACATTATACACACACCATGACAATGACACAAATCTAATTTGAAATAAATAACCTAAAATATGACAAACAACACAAAATATGATGAGGTCACGACCTTTCTCGATGAGACACACATATCAACATCCATTTATCTTTACTCCACATTAAATCAGCTTCATAAAGAAAGTAGATTCTGCAATACACTGGCTGGCGTCTCTGCTAGAGTGTGGTCTAATCATTCCCTTTTACTGCTGGGAATGTCCTTTTGGACCTGATAGACTTTTCATCACTAAACTGCAGCCTTTCTAACATTATTTGCTTTGTAATTGGCTAATATCGCCAAGGGGGCTTTTACCACTTGCACTTGGATTAGTTTTACCAAGGATATGCCAGCTCTACAGCAGTACTCCGCCATAAACAATAGTAAAATGAAATTTTCAGTGTTGAACACCAGAAAAGTGTGTGAGGCAATGCAACCTTCCCTGGGGAGGTCAACAGGGATATTCAAATCTTGTGTGCCCTCTGTAGTTTGATAGTGGTATTACAGAAACTTCACTTGATAACAGTTGTCTACCTTTACTTTTTTGTGTCTGTAAGTATTACTATTTATCTATCTATAATTTACTATTCTAAAGAAGTTGTTTGTCTATTTATAACTTACTTATTTCATTCTGGGAAGTGTTCATATTGTATAGACCAAAGCATCAAAATTTGTGTCCATTCTGACTGGGTCCATTTAGTGTCAATTTAATGCCATGTTCTTTTTAGAGGGTTAACAATCACACTTTCCCCCTGCCTGAAGTCAGCCTTAACCCATCCCACCATCTGCAGCGTGAAGAATGCACGAAGACCGAGAAACACCTGAGACACGCCCCTCAAAGAGAGTGGTAAGTTGAACCCTGACCCCACAAAAATAAAGGGTCAGTACTGACCCTGACCCTGAGAGTTAGGCATGCATCCTGGAGTTTAGCTTAAAGAGAAAGAAGCTGATGGCAGAAAATGGACATAATCTAACCATCTGCACTAAATGACCCAGTAACTCTCCTTTCAATCAGAATCAGAATCAGAAGACTTGATTTATCTTGGAGGAAACTCTGCAGAAAATCCACGAGACACACTTTACTATATACACAAAAGCTGGGCATAAATACTATGCTATTAAGTCATAAATAACTTACTGTTAAGTCAATTAATCTCTAATTAATTTTAGAGAACAAAATCTCAACATGGTGACAATGTTGATATATGTTGATTTATGATTGTTTTCTATTGCCTTAGATGTGTATAACTGTCTTGTTACTTTCAGTATAACCTGGGAAAGCATGTGAGTAAGGAAAAAACCTGCACAGCTCCTTAAAGTTCTCAGAAAATAAGAACTTGAATGGGTAATGTTCTACAATACTGACATGTCATGTGGAATAATATCTAATTGTTTGTTGACTGTTAAGAATTCACGTGAGTGAAAGTTTAAACCATCACAGCCAAACGTTGGCCTTAAGGATCAGAGCCCAAGAGGATTACCTTCAAGTCTTTTGACAGATCAGAACATTCCGCACTTGTGAATGTCATATTTAATTAGTCATACAGGTGGTCCAGGACCAAAACATCACGGTGTTGAGATCAGGGATCCTGCATGGCATGAAATGTCACAACCTCAATATTATACTGGTGTGAAGAGTCAAAAGGTCAGAAGGTTTCAGCCCCAGACTTTTGTTTGGAGGTCAGTGCTTGTTTGTAGGCGTGGTTTATTGAGGAGGAACATTTAGATCATTGTGGGTCTCACAACAAATCTGTTCTTTATTTTCCCATGGCATGACCACTTCATGCACAGTGATTGTGTTCAGAAGAAGACAAGGGCACAATTGGCCCCACCGGTTTAAGAAGGTAGAATGATCTTCCAGCATTATCCACCTTCTATCTTCCACTTTCATCATACTCCAGTTCTTGACCCAGTTTCTGTAAAAAAACCTTTCAGCTTTCAGACCGGTTAAGCAGTAAAATTATTTCTGGTTCAGTGACTTGATTAGTTGTAAATGGGATATTCTAAGCCAGCTCATTTAAGGCCTAGCGGGTCACATCATGCATTTCCATGACAAAATTCAAGCAAACCCTCAAATTCGTGTAGTTGTGCAAGATTTCAAAACAGTGCACCGCATATTTTTTGGTTACAGTTTAAAAATTTTAAATCATTGAAAAATTGATGTAATTGTAGCTGGGAATAAATACCATAAGTGCTATACAATACATTAAAAGCTAAACTGTAATCAGTATCACGTGATGAAAGCCTGATGATGCCAGTCATTTAACTGTTTATGTTTAGGTGATATTTTGATGTAGAATCAAATGTGTTTTGGCGAAATAATGTGCTTTTAGATGTGTTCAGATATGAACTGCATGAACTATTCACTGTAAACCCCATAAGTAGTTTTGTGGTCTTTACTCTGGGAAAAGTCATATAATATTTTATCCCTGGACTAAGAAGATTATCTGAGCTTGTGCCTCCTGGAGAAATTGAGGGAGCACTTTTTAAAGGAGAAAAACAAACAAACAAAAAAAATGCTACTATAGTCCTTGTTTTGGGTTGACTCCAAGCCTTTTGCGTGCGAAGTGCTAATTCAGCCAGTTAATGACCAGATTGCGTGGCAGTCGTTCAATAGAGAGGCCCCCAGCAGCAGTCACCAAAGATCTGTCACATGTCCGGATCACCTTCATTAAGGGCCGGTGGCCACGACAAACCAGATCTGGGAGCCAAGCCTCTTGCACAGAAGAATTTTAATTAGAAGTGAAAGGACTAAGGTCTCTTAAATCATGAAAATGGCTGAAAAGGAAACAATTGCTACTGTTCGGGAGTCAGTGAGCCATGGCGGCCGCAGAACAAGAGGTGGAGAGGACATGAGAAATGAAGCAGCAGAGCTAAAAGCTGATCAGGCTGGCTCGGGCATTAATTACAAACACATTTATTTTGCTCCTGGGAGGCTCTCCAAGTAAAACGAAACACGGAAAGCCTCTTACTGGAGCAGCAGAGCTTGTGAAACAAAGAAACACAAACAGGGGAAGTAGAGGAACCCTGAACGGTTCACCCGGGAGGTTAGGTTCAGGAATCTAAAGGTGGTTGTAGCTCTCCTGGATGTTATGCGTTTATCGCTCTCATCATGCTCTGTAATGTGTTGTTATACTGAGATGCTTGCGTACATGAAAACCTGCTGTATTTGTTGGTTATTGGCACCTATTGGTGCTGAAACATCTTTCTCCTTCATAATCACAGGTTTAAACTGAGCACCATCTGAAAGACAGCAGAGGCTTCAGGCTGTTGGCCGATGCTAGACTCTACTTTTTAATACTGATAGCCTGCTTTGATTAGTTTTCTTTCTTTTTCCCCATCATGCAATCCAAACCCCACTACTAAAATGTACCGTTTACGTTTTGGAGACTCATTTGATACAGCAGTGGTTTCCAGTTCCGGGCCTGCTATCTCCCGGCCTTCACATTTTTGTTGTTTCTTTGGTCTAGCACACCTGGTATGAGTTATTAAGTAATTGATCCATGCTTCATGACTTCGATTTGCTACATAACCTTGAGTTTCAAGGGTAGACAGCTGGTGGCCTAGTGGTTAGGGAGTCGGCCCTGTGATCAGAAGGTCATGGGTTTGTATCCCAGGACTGCTAGTGGCACCTCTGAGGTTCCCTTGAGCAAGGGACCGTCCCCACACACTGCTCCCCGGGCACTGTGTCCCTGGTGGCCCACTGCTTCACTTGGAGAGTGGGTTAAACACAGAGAAAGAATTTCACACTGTTCACACTCTGTGCTGTGGTGTGGTGTGTTTACATGTAAATATAAGTGTCCATTTTACTTTACTTTTTACTTTAAAGTGCTGCAAGACAAAGCTGGTCCGTGTTATTGTAGATAATTTGCCAGTTATGAAAGGTTTTTTGTTGTTACCCTGGTCTAACACACCTGATATAGTTTATTAAGTATCTGATCCATGTCTTGCTTGAGTTTTAAGTTTAAAGTGCTATGCAACACAGTTGGTCCATGTTATAGTAGATTGTTAAACCTAAAGACCATTGCCAGCGCCCAACTAGTGTTGTGATTTGTGAGCATGGATGGGTCTGTTGTGAAGCCCTTTATGAGGTCAAGGGGTAGACCCCAAAAATGGGGCTGAGAACCAACAAGCTGTGTGGGCTCGACATAATTTTAAGACCACCTGCCACAACACTGAATAGGAATAGACACTGGGTTCTGTTACAAAAGATGGGACAAATCTGACTTAAAAGTGTGTCCCTCCAACTAAGACAAATTAGTCAAGTCAAAGTGAAGTTAGGTCAGATGTATTTGTATAGCACTTTATCATACACAAAGGTCATTCAATGTGCTTCACTGGGATAGAATAAAAAATAAAATAAAGTAAAATAATTGTAGTAGAAAATATTGTAAAAGAATACATAGAAAATCAATTGAAGGAGATTGAAAGTGAAACGGAAGTGCAGATATTTAAAAGAAGGTGGAGGAGAATAGTGCAGTTTTTAGCAGTTTTTTAAAGCTACAGTTGGTTCAGATCTGATTCTGATGGTCAGTTGGTTGGACAGCCTAGTGGATAAACACCATTTCACCAGGTTTAGTTTCAGATAGTTTTAGTTTTGGTAAATGGTATTGAAGCTTCCATTCTGGTTCTGCATGGCTGTGCAACAGCTTCATACCATACGCCATCAGGGCCCTGAATGCACACAAACGCATACAAATGCATAGAAATGTCTAGTTCCTGGTTGACCAGCACATTTCAACTACCTCACTTTACACTATTAACTACCTCACTTTATGCTATTAACTACCTCACTTTACGCTATAAACTACCTCACTTTACGCTATTAACTACCTCACTTTACGCTATTAACTACCTCACTTTACGCTATTAACTACCTCACTTTATACTATTAACTACCTCACTTGACGCTATTAACTAACTCACTTTTTGCTATTCATACTGCTTAAAATGTCTATACCTTGTTTTATTCTGAGCTGCACCTGCATCTACTGTAACCCTATTTAGTGCCAGTACAGGCACCCTTACAACCAGTTATAATTCTGCACTTACTCATAGTGTTTTTTTTATGCTGCAAACTGTGCAATAAGAATATGATTCTAATGCAACTTATGCTCATGTGTGATAATGTATATAGTGCAATATTAAAATTTTCCGGTAAACTAAGTTACCCATTCACATTACTGTTACGCTGCTACATTGTCCATTTATTGTTTATTTATTGTAGCGTTCTGTTGTCATTCCGTTTCCCATCTCACTTTGTACATGTACACAGCTGCTGATGACAATAAAGTAACCTTGAACCTTGAACCATGAAGATGTATTTAGGGCCCAAACCGTTGAGTGACTTGAGTGATTTGCTTTTAAATCAGTTCCGTCCTGAACTCGGAGCCACTATAAGAACCTGAGAACTGGAGTGATGTGATCTCTTTTTTTTGTTTTGGTTAGAACTCTAGCAGCAGCCTTTTGAATGGACTTCTGGACTTTTTTATGGACGTTTTGGAAACCCCAGTGAGGAGAGGGTTGCAATAGTCAATCCTGCAGGTGGTAAAAATTAGCATACATGAGTCTGATCTTTCAGGTAACAAGACATGAATGTAGCACTCTTGGTGAACAGGAAAGTTTTACAAATGACCATCCACACTCACTTTGACCAGCAGACCATGTGACTGTACATCTACCGAAAGGTGAAATGGTTCGATATTAAATGAATATACAGGATTACAACTGCACTCCATGACACTTTCCTCAGACACAGTCCTTAACTCAACTCGTAATCCTAATGCTACAAACTATGAGCAAGAATACAAATACTTAGTCCTTGCATGCTGACTGATCCTTTTAAGCCCGCAAATGATCCTGGGCAATGCGTCTTACCTAAATTATATAAACCCTATTAGAGAAGTTTTCACAACCTGCCAGAAGAGAACACGTCACGCCGTCTGCTGGACTGAGCAGTGCAATGACTGACCCTTCATTCAGTTTGGACACATTCATACTAACAGTAATACTTTTTACACTCTGAATATGTGATTAAACACTGAAGATAGGCAAAATTATATATAATAATATAAAATTATAAAAAAATATATTATAAACCTTATTTATAACAACTATACACACACACACATGCACACACATTTATATGTGCTTTAGTAAAACCTCCAAAGGTTCCGTTTTTTCAGTAGCTTTTAAACTGATAAACTGAGGTATATGTGCGTGATAAACTGAGGTATTTTTGGGTTATAACATTTTTCATAATTAACTTTTTTATCATATTATTTATTTATGTATTTATTAATTAAATATATTTGTTATATTTATTTGTGTCCATTTGTCTGTTGGGAGCAGCCATCAAATCTTTGGAGTCTAGCTCCATCTAGTGGCAGCCACCATGCATGTTAAAAACACCTCACTGAGGTTATGACAATCTCTGAAATTTGATCAGTATAACTCAAACAGGACCATCCTAACAATACTGTATAATAGCTAAAATGTGAGGGAAGTATACTGGGGTAGTGTCTCTTTTTGAGGAAAGAGGGACTCAGTATTCATTATAGATTAGCTTCTGATCCTCTGGTCCGTAAATACATATTGGGTGCCTGTCCTCGGTCATCAGTGGTTAGTTTGTAAATTCTATAAGAACATAAAAAATTCATACAGGCTTAAACATATCAAATAATAGCAAGGATTTTATCTCAATGCACTGTCAATTTCACTTTGATGTCAAAGCTTCTGGGAATTTGATTGAAACTGTTCTTTAAAACATTCTTTACTACTTTACGATAAGGCTGCCCTTATAAAGGGTTTATAAATTATTTATAATCAGTTTATTCATTAAACAGTTTGGAAATCATCTATTAGCTGTTATAAACAAGTAATAACAGCTGTCATACATTGATGCAGGCTCATTATATACTGTAACTTGCTATTTGTATTTGTGCTTTGTAGTTTTATTTAGTATATTTAGTAATAGTAATGTGAAAAAACACACACTGCTCATCTAAACAGTTCTTAAATATGATTTTTATTAAGACTTTGGCGCAGTACCGTATGTGTCTAAAATATCCAGGCACTTCCATTTCACAATAACAGGACTTAACAGTTGACCCGGGCAGATCTATTAAGACAGACATTTCAGAAACTGACTCATTTTAAAGGTTTGATTGGGGCACATTTAAAGTCACTGAGCCCTTCAGTACGGCCCATTCGACTGACGGCGATTATTTATTGAGACTACATGGCAATGTGCTTGATTTAATTAAAAATACATGTGGCTGAAACCCTTGAACTAAATAATTAGGAGGAGTGTCCAATTCACTTCAATGGGCCATGTGAGCCATGTAATGACACAATAATACAGTATTCAGCTGTTGTAAGGACATAATATATAGAACTTATCACTTTCTCTGATTGGAACTATCCATTTTATAATTAAATTTACACTGTTGCTGCAGTGACGAAAATGACTGGTTTAGATCAAGCCTTCTAACTGTTTCAAGCCATTTGGGGTGCTATTTCACAGAACGTACACTAGAATTTGGTAAGATGAGTCATTCTTTTTCAGAATGTGAGTACTATTTGAGGTATTGCATTTAAGCTCCTGAAAGTGCTTTTGTGTTTGGAAAGCTTAAAGTGTAGACTTTGCGTGACTTGAAAAATGAAATTTCAGTGTTGAACAAACACAAGCGAAAAAACTCCATTTATCATAAAAGTTTCCAATGGCCTTGAAACTTAGGAGGACTCAGTGATTGGCATTGTCTGCCACCTATGATAGCATCACAGTGGCAGGTTCACCATCTATCTGTGATTCACTCTGACCCGGTTCCCTGAGCTGCACTGCATGGCCTGCATTCAGATTCACATGGATCAATAGATGTGGTGCGGTTTATGTCAGAGAAACATCGAGACTTTGCCTAGGACGAAAAACTGTAGGTTGCTGTGCAGTTTTACTTGATTTCTAAGTTTAAAACATTTCTTTGTGTTTTGCTATGCAATACTTTTGCTGTTAAAGTTTTTCTCACCAAGCCTCAAATAAGTGGATCATACAGCAGCATGCCACATATTGCTGTTCCAAAGTCTAAGACCAGCAATTCCAGTAGTGATACACTATATGCCCAAAAGTATTGGGACATCTGACCATGACATCAACAGGTACTAATGACATTGCATTCAAACACACAGACTTTAATCTGGAGTTGGTCCCCCTTTGCAGCTATAACTGCTTCCAGTCTTCTTGGAAGGCTTTCCACTAGATTTTGGAGTTTCTGTGGGAAGTTGTGTCCATTCATTCTGTAGAGCATTTATGGAGTCAGGCACTGATGATGGACATGAAGGCCTGGATGGGAACCTCCGTTCCGTTTCATCCCATAGGTGTTGGATAGGGTTGAGGTCAGGGCTCTGTGCGGGCCAATCAAGTTCTTTCACACCTCAATACATCTCAGTGCTCATGTCCATATAGTGTACATTCAGCCTTATTGTTGTGTTTAATTGCATGGTGCTAAAAGCACCCATGGACAAGTTTAGTAGAACAACAGTGAAAATCCATTTCCATTTCTTGGTGGTGTGATACTGCTGAGTTTCCAGATTATAACTCTCCACTTCCATGCAGGACCATATTGTTGTATCAAAGATATTTCATGTAAATAACTAAGATACTAATCAAGCATTTCTTTGACGCTGCAGTTTGAAGATACCTAATTTGACAGCATGTTTAATTACAGACTGAAAAAATAACAACCTGATCCATCCTGGCACTGTGATCATTCACAAGCTTACAAAATAAAAGCCATCTGAACTTAATTAAAATAACTCTTAAATTAATAAAATCATTAAAATAATACAATCTTTAAGTTGGGCACCACAGTCTCTCTTTTTTTTGCCAGTGCTCTGTAAAATGTGTCCACCCAGCAAAAGAGAGCATTTATGGGCAGAGCAGGAATAAAAGATTTCATGTGAATGTGTATATATTGAGTTCAGTGTTGGGTTTATGGTAAAATGAGTAAGTTTTGGCCCTGAAAATGTCTGTATAACACGGCATTAAGGTGCTTTTACCCAGTCAAATGTGCAGTCATTTCTCCTCTTCTGCTCCTGCGGTTTTAAATGTGCTGCTGAAAAATGTGTCAAATTAACTGAAAATTGATGTTTTTAACTGGGAATAAATGAAAGCCCTGCTTTTGTCGTAATGTGCTTCAGTGGTTATTTAGAGGTTTGGAGGATAATTTTTGTTGGGGTGTGTGTGAGTGGGTGTGAGAGAGAGAGAGAGAAGGAGAGAAAGGGAGAGAGGCAGAGAAACTGAGAGAGACAGAAACAGAGAGAGAGAGACAGAGTGAGACAGAGAGACAGAGAAAGAGAGCGAGAGAGAGAGAGAGAGAGAGAGAGAAAGAGAGAGAGAGAGAGTGAGACAGAAAGACAGAGAAAGAGAGAGAGAGAGAAAGAGAGTGAGAAAGAGAAAGAGAGAGAGAGAGAAGCATTGAGAGAGACAGAAAGACAGAGAGAGAGTGAGAGAGAGAGAGAGGCATTGAGAGAGACAGAAAGAGACAGAGAGAGAGTGAGAGAGTGAGAGAGTGAGAGAGAGAGAGAGAGAAGCATTGAGAGAGACAGAAAGAGACAGAGAGAGAGAGTGAGAGAGAAATCTGCTGAATGCAGATAGCAGTATAACTGAGTTCAGCCATGTAGTCTCATTCCTCATTATTCAGATTTATTCAGGCACATTTATGCTTGGGACAATTTATAGGGAGTGATGGACAAGGCAGTAGATCCTGGATGTCACATCAAAACACATAAATACACACGCACACACACACACTCATGCGCACACACATACACACAGGCACACATACATGTGCACACCTACACACTCGCACAATAATAACAGAAGTGAGGGGTGAGCTCCTGTAGGCACCAATTCCTGAGCTGTGAAACTAAATATTGAGTGATCAGATAAGTGAAGCCTACAAGATTAGGGGCTCAGCTCATCCATAACTGGAAATGATGGAGACCTAATGGGTGAGGAATAATGTTTTGTCCCTAAAATAACAGTATTATATTAAATTATTAAGTGCGCTTCTCAGAACTGCACTTCCCTCTGATGAAAAGCGGTGTTTTTCTCATCCTCAAAGACATGTGGTCCGTGTTCTAATTACATATAATTATCTTTTGGAAATATTGTGATACATTGGGTCAACAAAATCTAAGAGTGTAGCCTACACATTTCTCTCCTCTGTGTTTAAATGAGGGTTATCAGCACACATCTTAGAATTGTGTTGTCTCATATCTTTTGTCTTAACATTTATGTTGCATAGACACCATTGGTAACAGCTAGCAACCTATTAAATGATACTACAGAGAAAAGGCTTCACAACAGAACACAAATGGAACTTATGTTATCCTGTGGTGCAGCAGTGGATTTGATTTTCTTGCAGAGGTAACTGGACGTTAGGTGAACCGATCGACTTGACTTCAGAGATGGCTTTTCCATTTCAAAGGGTTACTTTCTGCTGTCTGCCTTGTGTCTATTGCTAAACCTCACCATCCGACCTCACCATCTTCAATTTACCATCTTCAATTTTATCTATCTAGCACTTTTTATGACCAGTGTTGTCACAAAGCAGCTTCAGAGAATCCAGGTCCAAACCCCCACGTGAGCCAAAGGTGACAGAGGAAAAAACTCCCTAAAGCTGGAGGAAGAAATCTAGACTAAAAAGGGGGACCATCCTCCTCCGGTCGCCCGAGAGAGAGAGAGACACAGTCTCTATGGAGATTTACAATGGAAGGTATCAGTGTACAAACTTCACTCAGCAACTGCAGAGCAATGTGAATGTCATTCAGTGCAATATAATTCAATACTGTTCACTGTGTCTTAATTATTTATTCTTGTTACCAACTTGCTGCTATTTTTGATACATATACTGTTAGTTCTAGTTATATTTCTATTTATATATCACATCCATGCTGCTAGTACTTAGTCATTTATTTATTTATTATCTCCTTAAATACTGATCTATTCTGGTACAGCGCATATCACACTTTGTATGTTATTTATTTTATACATTTTATAGTTATAGTTACAAGAGATAAGCACCTACAGAGCTGCATATCTTATCTTGTTGCGCTGTACATTCCTGTGTATTGCGATGAAAATAAAGATGTTCTATTCTATTCTATTTTATTCTATTCTGTTCTATCCACTGTTGAATGATTGGCTATTTCTGGCAAACAGAGTGGGTACAGTTAGAGTCAGCAGAGGTAGTTTTTGTTGGAGTCTGAGTAAGGAGGAGTTTGAGAGTCTCTAGTCTACAGCAACAGGAACAATAATCTCCACCCTAGCTTTGGAGCAGCAGTTGCCCTTGAATGGGGGAGGAGCACATCTGATCAATAACACACAGACGCCGCCAAGTTTCTCATGTTTGCAAAAGTTGAGCCATTTCATTTACTGTTGAATGTTATTTGTTGATATGATCTAGTCTGAATGGTACTAAGCACTGTGCATGAAAATACTCATTAATTTGCAGGCTGTTAAGACTCAACTGTCCAAATCTGATTAAATCATGTTAAATGAGCTGGCGAACCCAAGTCTAGTAAAGATTTCCTTTCACTTTGTTGTGGCCTGTTTGTTAAATGTCCATCAGGGGCTGAGTATATCCACTGCTAGTATATACTTTAATTAGGGGCGCAGCAGCACCTCATACATCAATAATGTATTGTTAAAAAGCATAGTGATTAGGAAAACGTCATATATGTACATTCATGCTACTAGTGTCGAGTGATCTCCTGAAGCACGAGGCGCGTGAGATGAGTCTCTCATTCACTTTTCACTCTAATTGCATTTTATATCTATGTTTTGTATCACCTGTTGCTCTTGACCAGTCACTGTTGGTTGTGGATGAGTGCATTATATTTCAGATGTGAAACAAATCTCTGCACTGTTTTTGACAATATTGTCTCCAAAAAGCTTTACAGAAATCTGGCTTTTGGCCCCTAATGAGTGTTGCAGACAGAAACTTCCATGAGAGCCTGTGGAAGAAATACTGAGAGAAACCAGGACTGTTCCCTAAGAGAGCCTGTTCCCTATCCTAAAACAGAGGATAGACAGTTAGAACTCTATCATAGATGATCAGAAAAACTGGACTAGCAGTTGTATTATATAATAGTACTTTTCACATTTTCAAAACTGTCATGAATTTATCTTGTGGTTGGTGATTTCACACTAAAATAGAAAATTTCAGGTCAAACAGAGGAAAGATAGTGAGATTAACAAGTCAGTGATATTAGAGGTCTATCATAGTGATATTAGAGGTCTATCATAGATGATCAGAAAAACTGACCAGTATAACTAGAGTACCATTAATTGTATTAAATAATGGGATTTCTTTCACATTTTCAATAATAATTTGTCACAGATTTTTTTAAAATATTTTGCTCATTTTGTGGTTGGTGAGCTCCATCTATTGGTGGTGCTAACTTTCAGCGATAGACACGAACAAAGCCACCCTGCATTAACGGAAGGACGCCATGTGACCTGTTCAACTTGACTTTCAGCTTAATTCATTCTGGGTTCATTAGGGCATCATGGAATCGAACTGTTTATGTCTAAAGAGGGCCACAGATCATGGCCCTTAATTTCCAGCATGGTGTGAGCTGTCATGCCTGGAGGTGAATCACTGGTAATTGGTGGAGTGCAAAACTAGCAAAAGGGAATTTTCTTTAAATGGCTAGTCATTCTCTGGGTCCATAAGGAACATCTGAGTCTGAGCGCGTATCTGAGGCTGTGCTCTGTCCCTGTTCTGTATCTGTGTGTCCATGGCAACCACATGCTCCGAGTGCTGAGCGAGAGCCTACCAGACGAGCTCAGGTGAGAAATCAAGGTTAACAGCCTGGAAGTTATTACCGGAGAGACCTCCCTCATGCCCTTTAATTTCAGCTTAACCCACAGTCTAGACACACACACACACACGCACATGCACGCACACGCATTAATGTTTTACTCCAGTTCTTTTATCACATTCATAGCAGAATACAGGTCTTACACCTAGACTGTTGGATGTCAGTATCTTGCAGCACCTTTTTTATCCCTTAAAATAAAATTGCTTTTTGGTGTGCAACCAGTTTTCTACATTAATTGTTTCAGTCATCTTAATGAGTATCTTAAAGAAACATTTCTAATCTATTGAATGTGGCTGGCTTGAAATACAATAGTACTACTGGCCTTGCTATATGCAACAGTATGTTAATAAAGTAAAGTGACCTTTCTGTCGTACGCGAGCCATTCAATCAAGTGAAGCAGCAGGCAGGCGAGCAAACAGAGCCCGGGGAGCAGCATGTGAGGATGGAAACTTGCTCAAGAACACCTCAGGGGTGCTTACCAGTCTTGGGAATCAAACCCACGACTTCCCAATCTCAGGGCTAACCACTAGGCCACCAGCTGCTTAATCATGCAGCTATTAACCCTAAAACGTATTATTCATCAGTCAATATGAAGCATTCGCTAACTCCTGTGAAATTAGTGTATTTAAGTAGTTATGAGAGTAAGACCATCAGCATTTAGAGGATTTATATGTCATAAAGCAGAGGTCTTCAGCTATCACTTGTAGCTCCTCCTGTGCAGTTTCTTATTCTACTTCAGCTCCCAATGCATTGTTTGCAAATAATCACTGCCTTCTAGATTTGATTGGGTTCAAGTATGCTGGAAACATGAAGGCCCAGCTAAACAACCTTGAAGTCTGAGGTAAAAACTAGGGGAGTCAAATTAACGTGTTATTTTAAATCAATTAATCACAGAAAAAATAATGCATGAAAATATTTAACGCTGATTAATCACATGCCAAAATTAGCTGACCCTTTCAGCTCCTGAGCTGTAGGGAAGCAAAGTGAGATCAAAAAGAGATGCTAAGAAATCAAGGAAATGCTGAAAGAACCATTCAAATCTGTTCTGCATCTTTGTACACCTCTGCTGCTAGAATACAGTACTGGTCAAAATACTGTATTTATCCTCTATGTAGCCATTGCCAGTTGCACTGAAAGCTGTCTTGTCTCGTCTCATTTAGTGGTCTTGTTGCTGTTGTGGTCTGTCCTGTTTGCACATGTGTTTTGTTCTGTTCTTTTCTGTTCTGCTCTTGTGTGGCACCATGGTCCTGGAGGAGCATTGTTTCATTTTGACTATGTACTGTGTGTACATGGTAGAAATGACAATGAAAACCTACTACTACTACTACTACTACTACTACTACTACTACTACTACTACTACTAAAAAGAAACTTGGTTTAGCTCTGCGTTATCAGTGTTTAGTGGAGTACAATAATCCATCGGATTAATGGTACC
Source organism: Hydrocynus forskahlii (assembly GCA_037974365.1). Taxonomy (NCBI): domain Eukaryota; kingdom Metazoa; phylum Chordata; class Actinopteri; order Characiformes; family Alestidae; genus Hydrocynus; species Hydrocynus forskahlii. The sequence goes on from JBBPCX010071109.1 coordinate 15,665, forward strand.
ATCCCAGTCGAATCACAGAGAGCAAGGCCAACTACGCCCTTTGTAGGCACTTCTCCACAAAACTATGCTGTATCTGAACTGTACTGTGATGGCAAGGAATTTGCAGCAAATTTTGATGTTCCAGTGTATCTCTGCCCGGTCATGGAGTTTCTGACTGAATTCTCTCCACATCGTTTATGGCCGGTCGTCCCAAAACCACATCCATGGAGTCGAACCAGTGGAAAGCTTTACTGTCAGAGCTGCTTTTATTATTTATAGTCTTGTTTTTCTCTGCATTCTTTATCCGTGTGATAAAAACCCTCGCAATGTCATAATTTTAAACTTGCTCTGCAGTGGTCTTCCTGCTCAAATGCTCATCCACCTTTTATTCAAAACTCAGCAGGAGGAGTCGTCACTTGGACCCTACTTCAGCTTCATTGGTTCCAGTACCTACTTATATCAGATATAAACTTTTTCTACCACCTTCCAAAGTCCTTCATGTTATATCACCACTATTGTCCTTCTCTCTCCTTTAGATCTTCTGGACTTCTTGCAGTTACACACATAGGCTGGTTCCAGTGGGAAGCAGGTCATTCAGTGCTGTTCCTAAACTCTCAACTATAGTCCCTTTGAAAATGTTCCACTCTCTTTTCCTTCAATCTTCTCCATTACAGCACATCAGCTGTTTTTTTCTTTTTCTTTTCTATACTCCACAATGTAAAGCATTCTTAGGTTCATGTTGAGTGCTTCTTTTATTAATAAAAGCAAATAGTGCTGTGAACATCTACATATACAGTACCGTGCAAACATCTTAGACACCTGGGAAGGTAATTCTTTAAAGCTGTTTATTACTGAACACGTGTTAAAACACTACTATTACAATAAATACAAATAGCATTAATACAGTAAATAGTGTTTTTGTTTATGGTAATGTGTTCGCTTTAACATTTTCAGACCCTTTTCCCAGTTTTACTTGTAGCTCCATCAAATCCCTGGATCGCCTCTTTTTACTTCATTAGATTACATTAGGTGTGTTGTTTATATAAACTGTTACACAATGACTGGAGGCTCAGAGCAGAAATCTGGAACCAAACCTGTGTTCTTCTAACCAGCTCACAAAATATCAACTACTTTTTGGAATGAAATAAATCTTGATACTTTTTACTGCTGTCTTGTTTGTTTGCATTTATTCCAATGTTCTCTTATGTTTTGGCTGGCAGAGAGAAACCCACTGTTGATATAAATAGCTTCAAACAATTTACCTAGGTGCCCATCACTGTTGCACAGTGCTGTACAAGAAAGTTATTATATTCTATGCATAAAATATGAAAACATCTCTAGATCAAACAGGCCCTTTCTTAGGGTTATTTCCCCCCTTATTATCAAGTTGATAAAGAGGACAGTAGGTGGGTACCTCATTACATCTCCAGCTTTGGTGGAAGGAGGCTCAACCAACCTGGCGAGCTTGATCAGAAGACCCACCAAGCAGATTTTAGAAAGTGATCCGCAACTTATGAGATCAAAATCAGTGACTACTGTTAGTTATGATCGAAGCTGGTGCAGCTGCCACCACACCATGCTCGGCTAACTGAGGATGCTAGGCTAAAGGAAGACCCCATACTAACTGAATATGGTAGGCTTACTAAAGATACTAGAAAGTCTAAGCAGTTTAATTATGGAGAATGTATGTTCTCAAAATTGGATCAAATTGCATAGAATAAGATGGATACTGGATGGACAGCTGTGTGCGTGTCCTGGAGAAGAGATGGCACCAGTATGCAAGCAGTGGCAGTGTGATGCTTTGGGCAATGTTCTGCTGGGAAAGCTTTGAGCCCTGCCATTTAAGCTGATGTTTCTTTGACACATGCCACCCATCTTAACATTGTTTCAGGCCACGCTGAATTTTGGTCGTTTTAATTCCCCTTTTCTTCCAGACATCCCCTAGTTCTCAGTTCTTCTTCCAGATAAAATGCATTCCTGCTGTGAGGCAGCCTGCCCTCACCCCCACAACATTAACAAGATGCATCGCAGAACCCCAACAGAGGCAGCAGGCTGGCTTAGCTTTGCAGATCTAACACAGTCTGCTTTCAAATAACACCACTGATTACTACTTCAATTCCTATGGGGGTTTAAAACCCCTCAATCGCAGAAGGCACCTTTGCTCTGCCCGCTTTAATTTCTGCCTTTATTATTATGCAGGATAGCATGTCCTGCCACACTGCAAACAATGTTTAGGAACTGGCCCCAAAAATCCCAGCTGGATCCATGGAGGCCCCACCTTACAGTTTACAGAACTTAAAAGATCTAAAAGATCTGTGAATGCCTTGGTGCAGAAACAACAGCATACTTTCAGAGGTCTTGTGGAGTCCTGACGGTTCAGAGCTGCTCTGAGGGCTGGTGGTTTAATGTTGTGATTGATCGGTATACATACACACGCACACACACACACACACACACACGCACATGCGCACACACACACAAGTTCTACCAATTTTAACAGTATTAGTTTGACTGCATATGTAGGCTAGTCATGTCAGGTATAAGATAAGATAAGATAACCCTTTATTAGTCCCATGGGTGGGAAATTTGCATTGTTACAGCAGCAAAGTGGACAGAATAAGAGAAGAAAGAAGAAGCAGCATAACCTATAGAATAAAAACATATAAGTCGGTGTGTGTGTGTGTATATTAATGTATGTATGTGCAGTTATGTTCCAAGAGGTAAAAAAAAACTATTTTATAGTGTAATCCCAAATATGCCCCAAATATGCTCCCAAAACACTTTAATTTCATTTTAAACTCAGTTTAATACATTACCCTTACCGAAAATAGAAAGGTAAGCCCATACAGACTGTACTGTAATTCCTGCACGGGCATTTTCTTTGGTATGCACTGTCGTTTTCTTTGGTAGAAACAGGTAAATACAGTAATAAATTAGTGTGCGTTTTAGTAATAAAAATACAGTCAAATGTAGGGGTAATCACCAATCATTTTTACGTTAATAATTTACTGTTCATCAGCAGCGCGTCTTATTCAGGGTTCTTCAGGAGGACTGTATTGTAGAGACCCGCTGGTTAAAGCAGACATTGGACAGTGACTGAGCTCAACAGCCTCTTTTAATTTAATTTACAGTAATAAAACTGGGTTTTACGAAGAACAAAACGAAAAACAAGAGAAACACTCCAGATGAGTCAGGGACGGACTGGCAGTCTGTGCGTTCTGGAAAAGAAAGTCTGTCCGGTGCTCGGCGGCCGTCGGCCTGTCTTTCTCGGCCGAGACGCAGAACCTCTGCCAGCTGGTGAAGAAAGTCCAGGCTGTGTTTTAGTCCCAGTCCGCCCCTGCTCTGAGAACAGCATATTTAACTCCCAAAAGCCTTTTTTTGTGTTCTCACGACAGTACAGAAACATTTATACAGTTACATTTTATATGGAAATGTAGCTGAATTTATGTTCATTAAATTGCCAGGTTTGAGTGAGGGAACCCCTGCATTATCTCACATCAGGGGTCTCTGATATTAGAGAGCAAAAGACACTTAAATCCCAGATGTTGCCAACAATGGTAATTTTGTCTGATTGTAATTTTGTCTGATTGGCATTTTCATTGCAGACCTTATAATCATCAGTGCTTTGAATCATTAACTATCATTAACCAGGAATTCATTCATACAGAACTGTTTGATTGCGGCATAAATCAAAGTCCTTTAATCTATTTATGTTTTGAATATAGTTGATGCCATTTTCTCTGAAGAGCAGGAAAAAATGTTTCTAACAGGCAGAAAAAGGGAAAAACGGCACTCTCACAGAAACTAGATGTTGATATTTATATTTATTTTTAAGTGTACATTTGTGTACAAACCAAAGTTGCTCACTGCGACGTCCACAGTCAGCGGCCGCTAGAGGCCGCAATGGTGTTATTGTTTAGTTTTTATTTATGGGACTTTTATTTTGAATTAGGGGCATGTTTGTGTCTGTGGTCACTGTCAGCTGTCCTGTGTTTGTTAAGTGAGTATGTTAAGTGATTGTGTTTTATGATTGGTTCTTGTCTGTGTGTGTTTAGTATTTAAGTTCTAGAGTTGGTTATCCCTCACATTTACCCTCATGCTTCCTGTTCCTCTCATGTCCTTATTTACTTTGTGTTAAAAGGCCCTCGAGTCTCTTTAGTTTTGGTTTTTGTGTAGAGTCTGTGTCTTTTGTAATAAAATCCATCAAATGGAACCTGCACCTTGTACCTCGCCTCACTCGCCCTCAGCCACGGATGTGACACACACGCAATGGCTGAACGTTTTATGAATTATTTAAATCAAAGTCCGTATTATTCATTGTTATATCCATGTCTCTTTAATGAACTTGTCATGTTATTGCAGACATTAAGTTGACTGCGGATATTTAGTTACTGGAAATTTCAGAAGTAAATACGCAAATCCTCAAATATTATTTTGGTTACAAAGAGTAGACTACAAATGTAAATGTATGCCAATGAGCACTGAGTAAATTTGAAAGCTAAAGAATACTTTAATGATTGATAGTGAAGTTTGGCTTATTTTCATGGTCCAAAATCTAACGCTAACACGCATTACAGTGAAGACTGGATTGGTGGATCCTTCTGTGGCGCTTTACTTTTCCTGTGAAGAGGACTGTTTATGTGGCTCCTGGACCTGTGGCCAGTGCTTTGTGGGAGAGTCAGCAGCTCCTGGAGAAGCTGAAGGCCATCTCTTATATCATTATCTACATTAGTGTTCCTCAGTCCTGGTTCTGGACTGACCTCTATCTTCAGCACCTCAATCAGCTCATGAAGGCCTTCTTATCTGGCCAATCCATGATTCACCCACAAATACATATGTTTTGCTTATTTAACCTTATGAGTAATAATCTGATTTCAAATTAAATTATTTTCATTTACAAGTGAAATCCATTGTTGTTTCCAAATGGTCTAATTTCACCATAGTCCAGGTATCATAGCATTTTAATGATATATATTAAATCCAATCTAAATGGATGCATGGAAGCGGCAATCTATTCCAAACTGGAGAGTTTTGTAAAGTGGGCCCTTATAATCATGTGTAAACACACCACAGCACACAGCATGAAGAGTGTGAAATTCTTTCTCTGCATTTAAGCCATTCACCAAGTGAAGGAGTGGGCAGCCAGAGACGCAGCGCCCGGGGAGCAGCATGTGGGGATGGTACCTTGCTCAAGGGCACTTCAGTGGTGCCACTAGCAGTCCTGGGATTCAAACCCATGACCTTCTGATCACAGGGGCAACTCCCTAACTACCAGGCAAAGAGCTGCCCCAGAAATCTTCTCGCAGCTTGGATTCGAACCGGTGCTTGTTTTGATTCTTCACTGTGTCTTTCCTCTGAACCACCAAGGGGGTGTTTTGTGCCACTGATCCAGAATCTTAGTTTACTAACAGCTCTTTATTTTAAGTTACACTAGGCTTACTAGTGTGACGGATGTGTGCCCTTGTGGACTACAGATGTATGTTTCTCTGGATAAATGCACCTGCCAAGTGCTGTAAATGTAAAAGTAATAGATGTTAAATTACTCATTTTCCCAGTGATTTTATTTATGTTATGTGTGTAAAACTGACTTGACAGCCCTGCAAGTTGTGACAAATTTTCATCATTTTAATTTCCCTTTTATTCCAGACATCCCCTAGTTCTCAGTTCTTGTTCCAGATAAAATGCATTCCTGCTGTGAGGCAGACTGCCCTCACCCACACAACATTAACAAGATGCGCCACAGAGCCCAAACAGAGGCAGCAGGCTGGCTTAGCTTTGCAGATCTAACACAGTCTGCTCTCAAATTACACCACTGATTACTACCTCAATTCCTATGGGGGTTTAAAACCCCTCATTCGCAGAAGGCACCTTTGCTCTGCCCGCTTTAATTTGTTTTTGCACTTTAGGGCCCAGAGGCAGACGCTGGCAGCTGAGAAAAAGAGAAAGTGTTTGATGTTGAGTTATGAAACGTCTCCATTAAAAACAGAAGCTGTCCACAAGTTCCTGGAAATGTTCTCTTCGCTCTATGATACCATGCATAAAAACAGGAGTTTAGCTGCTCTTTTTGGATTTCTGATGTCCATAGGCATGTACAGGCTTCATCAATCCTGTAAGTTTATTGCAAGCCACACTGTGTGACATCGATCTAATAAACCTGGGTGCGACATCAAGTTTGGTATATGTAGACTTTCAACAAGAGTATAAAACATCATCAGCATGTGTCATCCATCTGCACTGCTATATCAGTGTGTCATTTTTTGCTGCATTCCTATCAGTCAATTAGCAAATGTAGATCGTAGCATCTGTCACGGTTTCTGACACGGTTATAATTTTGTCCTAGGCTCTATTTGGTTGCAAAAATGGCAGTCCTTGAATAGGGGTGCACCAATTTGACATTCAGTAATCGTATTGGTCAAGATCGGATACTGGAAAAAGCCTGAACTGTCACGTAAATGCTTAACTAAACTTTGAACAACATGCCATAAAGAGAGTCCCAAATGGCTCCCTCCTCTCTACATTGTGTACTATGTATTAATTAAAATACACCCAAATAGTGTCGAATATGTCTAATAACAAATCTTTGACAATGCAACCATGTGTGCAGAACTGCACAATGGACACACTGTACACCACACAGGTGTAGAAACTGGAATTTTATCTTACATAGCACCCTCTAGAGGAAGTAGAAAGCCATGTGTTATTGTGTGTTATTAACAGTTTAGTTGTTGAAGAGAAGGAAAAAGACGAACTGATATCAGTATCAGCAGATACTCAGTATTGGTAGCGGATATGAAAAAGTGATATTGTGCAACCCCTATCTACCTCTCTCACAGCGCAGTGTAGGACCAAAGCTCTTGTCTCAATCAATGATACTGTATTTTTTCCACTGATCAGCCAAAACCACACAGTGTAAACCTGCCATATAGATCAATAGAAACAGAAACCACAATCAATAGATACAGGAGCCTATGTGGATGAAAGAGCCGTCCATTTGTGGTGTTGTCTATATGTGCCATTTTGAGCACATTTTAATTTTTTTTCATTTGCATGGATGCAGTTTAAGCTTCTTAAACAGCAAGCACTCATATAGGACAATTAACTACATTACTCACATTAGTGTTTTATTATTAATAAAACTACTCAAAGTAGTCTTAAAGAACAGATCTTAAAATGAATAATGAAATAATAAGTCTGTTTGTAGGATGGAGAGAGGAAACACTGGAGAAGGGAAATGCTGGAGTTTCACAGAGTATCATATCAACTGGACTTATAGGGGTGAAATAACTATTAACTTTACTCTCTGCAAGCTCAGTAGAGTAAGAGCGTGCCTGTCCTCGATTCTGCATTTGCAAGAAAGAAGGATCGTCTCTGAGAACACGTCGTTGTCTTTGCCTCAATGAATTATGCAGATTACTGCAGTTTTGAATCAGAGTGCTGAGAGTTCAGTGTGTCCCTTGAAACAAAGGAGGGCCGTGTAGAGGAGGGGGCTGGGATAAACGAGTGTCGCCATGCTCTCGTTATTTACAAAGTGACTTCCAGTGTTTAGTATTCATACTAAATCATGGGAACACAGCTGCAACTATAAAGACACAAATCATTTGGATCACTGGTTCCCTGCAAAGATCACCCAGTGTTGTCTATTCCACCTACATTCACATGGACTCTGAGTCTACATGAGCAAATGTGGGCTGGGATTTTTGAGCTATCTGGAACAATGAACTTTCTGTAAGCTCATTGTTACTTGCTCAAAAGCGAAAGAAAGGGCTGGAGCTAAAACCTTGAAGTGGATTTTATATTCTTCTACAAAGAGAGAAGAGAAAGGCTGTCTGAATCCTGCAGCTGTGAGCGAAACATTGGGATTTCTGTTCAAAGACAGTAAAGCGATCAAATTGCGTCTCTAAAATGTCCGCTGTGAAAATATCTTTTAAAAATATACTTGGACGCGTAGATTAAATATGGCATTTGTAGCAGAAGATTTAAGCTTGTTAACAAGATGTCAAAGAGTAAACAAGATGTCAAAGAGGATATGTCGCATATAGAAGCTGATTTTATGCAATAAGTAATGGAATTCTGTGACAAAACCTGTCCTCTGTTTCTCTACCTGAAATCCTCTTCTGGCTAATATCTTGGACTGGACTTTGATATAATAAGAAAACTTGAAAACAAACTTGAGCTTAATACTGTACCACAACCACTCTTAAAAAGAGCCTTCCAACTGTGGAGGGAGCAGTTCTCGCTCAGTTAAACCTTTTTTTGTCATCTTTAGTTAGTTTATTTAGTGTATTGGAAAATCATTTCAAACTCTGATAGAGGTTCTATAGCATTTATGAAGCTTGGGTGCATTCTCAAGCCTTCATATCTTCATAGCAACTTGAGCTGACCCACCTTCCATCAAGGTGGATTGAGACAAGCATCAAGACTCTGTACTGGGGCCCAGTTGGTGGTGTGTTTAAAGATGAAAGACCTGTGGTGTCACGGGCCTCCATAGAAACATGAATGACCACCACAGATGTCCTCCAGCCAAAGCTGCTAAGATTTTTTTTTTAGAAAATAGGAGAAATTGGATGTTTTCTAATCTACTGAGCTTTAAAACAAACAATTTAATTCTACCAGAGGCAGTGCAACACAGCCTGCAGAGCGGAACATTTCCATTTTGCTCTGGGAATGTCTGTGCATGCTCCTCATGATGCTCTTGATTAGTGGTAAAAATAGACTTGAACACTTTGCGGCTGAGCTGCAACCAGCTCTACAATTTAACTTTCCTTGCTGTCTGAATAGCTGCATTCCTTGCTATCTATAAATAGTAACCAAATAGTCTTCAAATTGACATAATTTTCAAACATATTAGAATGCCTTATAATTGCATGCATGAATATAAATTGTTTTAATTTTTGTATTTGTTCCGCTCTGCGGTGGGCTGGTGCCCCGCCCAGAGTGAGTCCCTGCCTTGCACCCGTTGGCTCCGGGATAGGCTCCGGATACCCATGACCTTAGTAAGGATTAAGCGGTTACAGAAAATGAGTGAATGAATGAACGTATTTGTACCTGGGTATCAATCATGACTCTTGTTTCTAGTAGTGTCTCAGCTCAAGAATACTTTAATAGTCTAGACATTCTCTGAGTGAACTTCAGAGAGCTGTTGTAAGTCCCTCTAGTAAGAATATTTGCTCAAATGCAATCATCTTATATTTATTGCCAACAGTGGGACTCTTAGCAAAATAAAAAAACAAGTCTATTTATTATGTCATTAATTACTAGGCTTTTTGAAAGACCCACAAGAGTGTCTTTAGGTTTAAGTGCTTGGAAGAAAAAATAGAAAGCATTTAAAAAATACAATATATAACAAATGGAATGGAATGTAAAACAGCTGCACCAGCCGCCTAACATCAGCAAGAGAAGACCAGAACAAAGTTCCTCTTCTTGGCACTTAAACAGTACTTTGATGCTCTTCCAGCAATACTTGAAAGAACAAAAAAGAACCTACGAGGCTTCCCAACCCGTGAGTCGTCTATGGTGCAGCACGTTTCTATTTATAAGTCCTGCGGGTGAGTCACTGATGCAGCTCACAGTAAACAGTCTTTTAGGAACAAGGAGCTGTCCACTGTTTATCAGTATAGAACATTGCATTTGTGTGTGTATGTGTGTGTGTGTGTTGAGGTGGGTGAACTCTCAAAAAATGTTATCTTAAGGTTATTATTATTAGTAGAGGTAATAGTATGTGTATTAGTATTGTTACTATTACTATTATTATTTTATTGGCAGTTTAATTAATGTATTATATTATTTTGCTGTGGATAATCAGAATTGTGGAACTTTTCTGATTGTCCACAGAAATGTTCCACAAGTAAGGGGAAGAGAAATTGCATCGTTCTGTGTCCACTGCAGTTTTGTGCTGGTCATGTGGAAGAGCATAAAAAAAGATCTCCTGCCACCTTCAGCCAGAATGATAAGCTCCTGAAGATGTTTTGCAGCACATGCTGTAACCAAAAGTAAGCACAAGTGGCCCTAAAGGGAATTCCTGTAATGGACCGTGCATGACTCTAGTGTAATTTGGTATAATTTGGTGTAAATATGTACATACTATGCTCCACAAGATGCTACACTCTGTGCCAAGGTAGTGAAAACACAAACACAAAAGCTGTGTAGGATTCATCTGACAGCAAGCATCAGTGGGCGGCAACACCTTAAACGTTTTGCCTCCTAAGAACTATTTTGAAATGGATGAATGTTGTGGCTTGAAACAGAGTCTTCACACTGACATGTGGATTCAAGACATTTTTATTTCTCTGAACATCGTGGGCTACCCAGATTAAGTCTAAATACACAGGATAACCACTGGTCACCAATTTCATACATATAATAAAACCAAAAACATTATTCTTTTACTTCCTCTACTTATCACTTTCACACGCTTCTATATAAACAACTTCCACAACATGACCATTTTTGTCCTTTTTCACAAACTAAATAAGTTTATTCACATGGTTCATGTGTGGCTCTTACTGGTTTTTCATTTTTTCTTCTCATTTTTCCCTTGTTGCTTTAATTTAGAAATGCCAAAAAGCCGTGTCCAGGTTTCCCAGGAAGATCTGAGTATTGATTCACATTCTGGCACTTTGGAGGTAGCCGTAGTTATTAGTTTCTCCAGAAGCAGAAAGAACTCTACAACGGTATTAAGATTATGTTACTGAAATTGTACATTATTTTAGATTAGTGAAATGTAATCTACATTTGTAAATCTAATAAGGAATCAGTGTTTTGAAATAGATACTTCACTCATAGCTGTGCTCAAGAAACACTGAGATGTTCTCGTTTTGTAAAGATATCTTACCTTTCAGTTTATATAACATCCAGTATAACCTTGACAGCCTGAGACCACAGGAGAGACACTTTGTCAGAAGTAATAGCTACTCACGTTCTATCTTCAACTCAAAAGAATGCCTCTCACCAGACCTACTGGGTCAGAATAACAACCTACAACCTGCTGCTGAAGGCTAGAAGTAAAATGTGCTTCCATCCAGCATGAACACAGTTTGCACAAAACCCCCTGAGCAAAACCCTAAGAGTCACTATTTCAGTAAGATGTTCTATAGGACTCTTTGAACAAATATCTGTTAGTTCCAGTTGGGTCATCGTTATTGATTTGTCATATCTTGCTTCCATTAAGGGGTTTTCAAATTTGATAAAGTCTTTGTCTGGATAAATTATGTAAATAAAATTAAAATTGATTTACCAGAATAAATAACCAAATGCCCAAAATCTGAGTCACAACTAAGGATTTATTGAGTAAAAGGTATTCTAAGGCCTCGTCCACACAGACATTTGAATCTTGGATAAAAGAATGTGCTCTGAACACCATATGCATTTTGTTGTGTTTTGTAGCTGCGCTTGATTGACTTCAGTGAGGCGTTACACTGGCATTTGTTTGAAACTGTTTAACGCCAGCCTGCAGACCAATGTGTAGATTCGTGTATTTACCTGAGGGGGCAGTAATTATTCTGTCCAAAGTGTTCACACATGGGTCGTCTTTGCGAATAGTTCTACATTTAAAACATGGTTCCCTATACTTTATTAAAACTAAGCACTGGCATTCTTGTTTTAAAAATCCTCCTTATCCTCTGATAAGTCATAGACAGGAAAGGAACAAACATCACTGCTGATACTGGGTTCACCCTCGAATGTCAACTGAACGCCATGGAGATGCAATAGTGACGTTTTCTTTGCATTCGTCAGGATTTTGGCAGAAATTGACGGCAAGAAAACGTTGCATGCAGTGTTTATTTGATGCCATCCGAACGTGTAGCCGACCCAACGCAGGTGATGAAGGCCTGTGTGGCTTTGATTGGCTCCAGTGAGCAGAAAAACGGTTGCAGTTCAGTCCACACCCACATGATGCCACAAGCGCCTGATTCATACGTTCCATGTGAACGAGGCCTTAAGCACCAAGATACACTTCGTAATTACAGGCACCCTTGGTGAAGATGAGTAAAAGGACATAAGAAAATCTACAAAATAGATCAAATTATAATACTTTGAAAAAAGTATTGCCACGTGTCATAATTATTGGCACGCCTAAGTCTTCTCCTATAAAGCTTGATGAAATTGCAGAATAAAGAACAAAGAATCTGAAACACAAGCCTAGATCTCTCTTGATTCTCATGGGACCAAAATCCCCTCGTTTGGATTTGATTCTGGGATCACTGATTCATTGTCGTGTGGATTTGGACACTTGCTTGAAATCATTGGCCAGCTGGAACATGACGTTTCTAGATTTTTGGCGAAGACAGACAAATTTTCATTTAAAATATTCTGGTACTTCATGGAATCCATGATACCATTTATCCTAATGAGCTTCCCAAGATTTTTGGAGGAAAAACAGCCCTAAAGCATCATGGATCCTCCACCATACTTAAAAATGGGAATGAGGTATCTTTCTGTAAAGCTATCCTTTTTTTTACGCCAGTCCCACTTTTAGTATTAGTTATCTAAAAAAGCGGACAGTACGAAGGTAAGAGCAGCAAAACAATAGAACAAAAACTATACAGCATAACAGTACTGTATAAAAAGTACACTATACAAATAATACAAAAATAAAAATATGGATGTGTATGCATGTGTGACTCTGTTTTATCACATCAGAAACTGAATCAGGAGTGAAGCTGCTGCCGATGACATGCCAGAGTTTACCTGTATATATACAGGTAAACATCGGCATGTCATGAGTTGTTTGGTAATGTAACATAATGTAAATTATGTTACATTTGGACATTCTTATATAATGCAGAGGGAAAATGGATGAAAACTGCATTCTCTCATTGACTTTATGATGCGTGGCCTACCTCAGGTTAGAAATCATGGGTAACCCTCTTCGTCTTGAAACTAGGTAGAGCAGTTCTTCCCTGTTCCTGCCCTGGAGTCTTTCCCAGCTTTAACACATCCACAACAGGTCAGTAAGAGTTTCTTAAAAAAACTGATCATTTGGAACAGGAGTGATGGGGCAGTGAAAACACTCAAATCTACAGACCAGAGTGCCTCCAGCACCAGGGCTAGGAAATACAGGTTTAGAGAACTATCCATGTTCATGCAGAGATTTCAAATTAATGACCAACACTTTTCATTATTTAATGACTCAATTACAGTATTTTCACACCATGTGTGATGCATGACTCTCTCCCCCAGTACGTGTGTGAGTTCTATGAATTTAGCAGTTTGGTTGTTAGCAACTCTGAAGCCTCTGAAATTTTTTGTTGTTTTTAACTGAACAGAGGCTCTTACTGCTGGTTGCTGTCCTAAGATGATGTATAGATGTCTTATTCTTTTAATGAAATTACAGCACTGGCCTGGTTTAGATGGTTCTGTAACAAATCAGTGATAAATGTTGTGCCTCTCCTCTATTTTACCTGTACCTCTCCTGTCTCGTTCTCTTTCCTTTTTGTGCCTGGCACTCTGTCTATCTCTCTCACTCTCTGTAGGACTGCCCTGTGTTCTGATTGGCGTGTGGACTCCAGGATTATTATGATTGGCCGATTGTCCCAGTTGCCTCCTAGTGGTGGTTTGCCCCTGGAAATCCTGCCTCCCAGTCTTTAAGAAGATGCCAGTTTGGCTGAAGGGAAGGAGAGAGGAGGGAGAATTGTTGGCTCTTTGTTGAAAATTTGTGGTTAGAAATATTGGCACTTGTCTATGTTCTGTCAGGTTGGGTCAGGTTAGTAATCTGTTAGACACACTAGGTAAGTGCTGGACACCAACCCTTGTAAGTTTTGTTTTGATTTAGAGCAGTGTAGGTTAGATAGGGTTTTGTTTTGGTTAAAGAATATGACAGAACAAATCACAGTTAAAGATTAGGGACGTTTTGTTTTATTCTGTTCTTTTCTTTGTTGTCATCATTAGGCCCAACCTGTTCGTCTACTATCTGTGATCTTACTTGTACACAGTGTCTGTGTATGTAAATATCATACGTAATCATCTGTCTTTTATGTTTCTGTATATACACTTTTTCCTGTGTCCGGTTGTGTGTCCCCTAATCCATTTTCATATGGTTGTAACAGTTGGGGGCTCGCCCGGGATATTACAGGGACACTGACAGCATATGAGTAGGTTCCAGAAGCATATAGACAATGGTTTAGGGATTACAGAAAAGGTGCGTACCAGTCATATGTGGAATTTGCCAGAGAAAAGTCTGTGCTTTTTGATAAATGGATCACTGCACGTAAGGTTAACGACTTTCGTTCTCTGAAAGAGCTGTTGTTAGAAGAGTTTAAAAGGTGTGTGCCGGACAGGGTCATTACTTATTTAAATGGACAAAAAGTTGTTTCCGTTACTAAGGCTGCTGTACTGGCTGAGGAATTTACATTAACCCACAAACCTACTTTTACCTCGTCGGTTACGTTGCGGCACTCAAGCATTTGAAATCCATCTGTGAGTCGATTGTCCTCCACTACTGTTGACCAGGTACAGAAATCGCCACCTTTCGAAAATAGTGTTATTACTGTCATAAAGTCGGTCATGTAATCGCAAACTGTATGGCACCGAAATCAGAACATGATCACTCAGGCTTTATTCAGCCTAGTACTCCTGGTATTAACCTTATTAACACTATGTTTTTTCAGGTACCGTGTCTATTCCTGGAACCAATCCTACAGTTAGTAGAATTTTATGGGATATGGGGGCGGCACAGTCTCTGCTGCTAGCTGACGTGCTGCCGCTCTCTGATGAGACACTCCGTAAGTCACATGTGTTAGCGCAAGGAATAGAAATGGGGGTGGTAAAGATACCGTTGCATCAGGTACAATTAGCCTCCGAGCTGGTAACTGGTATGGCTCATGTGGGTGTTTGTGAACGCTTACCCGTGAAACGTCTGGCCATGATATTAGGGAATGATCTGGCCGGAGGGAAGGTAACACCTCTCCTCGACGTTCGTCAGGTCCCAGCAGAGGTAAGCGAGCCCATCGACCTAGGACAGCATAAAGAGGTCCCAGTATGCGCTGTAACTCGAGCACAGGCACGTAAATTTAAGGATGTAGTTACAGTGATCGTCAACTTGTGGCCTGCGGGCCACTTCCGGCCTCCCAGAGCTTTCCATCCAGCCCCCCGATGGAAAGTGAATGGACGTCTAGGGAGCTAGACGGCTAAATTCTGCACTCGCCCGCGGAAGTGTTCTGAGAGTGGGAGTTCTCATATTAAAATTGCTCTGATATTACTGAATCAGGAATATCCTAGTGAGGAGGGAAAAATATGTTCCTACATTTATTTTTTTCTGAATCAAATGAAACAAGCCTTCAATCTGTCAGTAATGACAGTGACAGTGATGCTAAGCGTGGCAGCCTCACAAATAAGAAACCTAAAATATCGCAGTCGCCCCCTAGTGGCTTGCTGCACTACAGGTAATAAGAGTCTGTTGACATTGACAAAGGCTAAAAAATAACATAAATTTAGAAGGAAAATTAATATATCAAATAAGATAAAAATATTAATTGTATTTTATTTTAGGAGAGCATCTGGTTCTCACAGTGTCTGCCGAGAAAAACTCTGGCCCTTGGACAAATGTAGTTGACGACCCCTGATGTAGTGGGTCTGGCTGATACATTTTTGGCAGGCGAAGATAAAACCCTAGATGCAGTAAAGCCTCTACCTTTGCAAAAACTTGGAGTTTCCGATTTAAAAATTTCTAGTGGTCCTCTCACCTGTCAGCAGTTGGCGAGCGCACAGCAGGCTGATGACTCCTTAGCCAAATGTTTCGCTGCTGCCCGAAACCCCTTGGATGATGATACTAGTCAGTATTTATTGTTAGATGAGGTTTTAATGAGGAAGTGGTACCCTAAGGTAGAGGGAGAAAGAGTGGAACACTGTGTTTCAAACTGTGGTCCCGAAAGCGTACCGTAAACAGGTGCTTAGTTTAGCCCATGACAACCTTTTTGCGGCTCATCTTGGGGTAACAAAAACGTACGGCCGCATTTTAAGCCATTTTTTTGGCCTGGGTTAAACGCTGATGTGGTAGTTTACTGTCAGTTTTAGGGGAGCTGTTTGAATACATATTTAATGACTGTGAATTGCCCATTACCCAAGAATAAAACGGGGAATCAATTTTTGCTTACTTTTATGTGCTACTAGATATCCTGATGCAGTGCCTCTTAGAAGAATTACAGCTTATGCTATTATTAAGGCTCTTCTGAAGTTCTTTTCAACTTTTGGTTTACCGAAATATATCCAATCAGATCAGGGCACCAATTTATGTCATCTTTATTCAAGCAGGTGCTACATCAATTATCCATTAAGCATGTGACCTCAAGTCCATATCATCCAGAACCACAAGGTGCACTTGAATGGTTTCACCAGACATTTAAGTCTATGCTTAGAGCATACTGTGCTGATACTCACCATGATTGGGATGAAGGGATCCCACTGGTTTTGTTCTCTGTGCGTGAGGTGGTTCAGGAATCACTTTCGTTTTAGTCCTGCAGAACTTGTCTTCGGTCACACCGTCCAGGGGCCATTAAAAGTATCAAAAGACACTTTGTTAGCTTTAGCTGACCTTCCACCTACCCCAAAGCGAAATGTTTTAAAATATGTGGGTGAGTTTAAGGAGCACGTACATAAGGCTTGTGTGTTTGCTAAACGAAGGTTGAGCTCTTCTCAGGTGAGAATGAAGAAAAGGTACGATCAGAAAGTCGTGGTGTGCACGTTTCAGGCAGGAGATAAGGTAATGGTGTTATTTCCCATTTCAGGATCATCTCTCTCTTCCCGTTTTTCAGGACCATACACGGTTGAGAAATTACCTAATTAACACCCCAGATAGGAAAAGGAAGAAGCGGATCTGTCATGCCCCCTGGTCTTTAAGAGGACTTGGAGCGGATTTCCAGTGGTATGTGTATTCTTCTATCGATTAAGTGGAATGGATTCTTTCGCAAAAGATTCAAGATTCAAGATCCAACAGCGCTGGGTGAACTAATATTTTATGTTAAATGTGTGGGGGTCCAAATGAATAATTATGAAATGTGAAGTGGACACCTCCCCTTCAGACTGAATGGCGGTGTGTCTGGTGTGTGGTGTGTCTCCTAATGTAACATAAACCTGGACTGCTCTTCACATATTAAAGGGCAGAGAAAATTGCATCTAACTAAATGCTTCATAACTACTCTACAAACATCAAACAGAGGTACTCTTAAAAGTAATTGCACTCACACAGTTGAAAGAGGCCATTTTCATTCCATTCTGGTCAAAGCAAAATTTGAAAGGTTTAGGCAATTATAGGTGTGTGCTTCTGGAACAGAACATTTGTAAAAGTCAGGGAGACAAAAGAAAAGATTGTTTTGTCTGAGAGTACAGAGTTGTTATTCATGCATTTTAGAACGATGAGCAAAGGCATTGTTCATTTCTTTTGAATGTAGAATGTATTCATTGGGTTTCATTATAGTGACAATAAGATGCAGGTCCCACTGACAAAATTGCTGTTCACTTACATTACACGTTCCTTTTTTATATAATGGCTACTGTAATACCACAATTTCACAATTTTCCTTGTTAAAGCATTCATCGAAGCTTGAATTGACTAAACTTTGCACTCAGATAACAAAGGATATGTATAAAATGTAATTTTATACATTACTTTGAGTAATTATGAGCTACATATGCCTTGCAGCTCCAGTGCTAAACTGACCGAATATTTGGCCAGTGAAATTTTTTTAAAACGCGACCGAAACAGTGATGACGCAATGATGACACAACCGCAGCCTGCACACGCCAGATTGGATTAGACTTGGTCCGTTTCAGCCCTTTCCGTGAACCCAGATCGATTAGTCAGCATTTTTTTGCGTATATGTGAACACGCCAAATGAACTCAGACCTTCTGAAACGAACCGAATGGTTCGCTTTGAGTCCGCAGCACGGTTCAGTTAACTCGCGGGTTTTAAAAAACAAAGCGCTCCAAGTTCACTTCGACTGTTTTGGCCCTCTAGGCTTACCGTACGTAGATCACGAGGGAAACCACATATGTCTATGCGGGAAACAACCGAAAACAAAGAAATAAACTAAAAAATATGAATAAACGAATAAATGATCATAAAAAATAAAAACCCAATAAATACATAAATAAA
>JBBPCX010071110.1:0-10218 GCA_037974365.1 Hydrocynus forskahlii
TACACATATCACCCATATCCTCATATCCATATCCTTCATTTTGTTTGAGTGATTCAAGAAAAGAGCTTTAGTGTTTAAAACCTGCAGTAATTATGTTCCAACAGAAGAGGGTGCTGTTGTTGTTCGCTGCTCAGCTTTGTTTTGTTTTTTTTTGTTTTTTTGTTTTTTTTAAGGATGATGATGAAGACTATTATCACTAGTAGTAGTAGTAGTAGTGTTTAGTGGTACCTGGTCCACCAGCCCTCCTGTCAAATTGAAAGTTATTGTGCTAGTACTACATTAATTGAAATTAGCAGGTGCCTCCTATTATCTCATGCAAGCTGTGGCCTGATAGAATTTAACTGCTGTAAACGATGTAAATATCTCATTTACAGTACACCGCAAAAGTTTTGAGCCACCCCTCATTTTTTCTTGTTTTTCCCTCATTTTGCTTTGAATGATCTTGTTGCTGCAAAATACTATTTCATGTCTTTCAAATTGTCATATCTTTGGCGTATTGAGTAGATTCAATGAAAGAAATGACAGCTAATGTTTCACTGTGACAGACTACAAAGTGCCTAAAGATAACCACTCGGTATTCATCTGAAATGATCTGCACCTGTTTCTTCACTGGTTCAGGCCTTAAGTTAGATGTACTTCGTTCTGCTCGAATGATTCATACATTGGCCACTGTGTGGCTTAACCAACAAACGCATTCCTTTGAAGGTCAGGTTCAGGAACCCGACTGGAAATCAGTCTTTGAAAATCCTTCAGGAAGCCTGGAGAACTGTTTCTCAAGACTACATAAAACATACAAGAAAGTCTGGATCTTTGGTAGCAAATTCTGAAGAAATAAGTTCTTCAAGTTGTTCAAGTTCTATACATTATTAGACATTAACAAACATGAACATTTTTCTGGAATCATTGAGGAGCTGTATTGCTAGCACTCCTGTGCAAGACCTTATCCTCTGAAATTCTCTCTTGGAGATTCCTGTGTCTGAAATCTTTGCTAATGCTTGTTTTCCCCCTCATTTTCTCCCTGGTTCTCCCCTGCAGTGCTCACTAGAGTGACTTCCTGTTCTGCAGACACACCCCAAAGTCTTTTTAGCGCAGCTTCAGCAAGGGTGTGTTTACTAAAATGAAAACCTCACCCATGAACTTTCAGCCCACCGCTATATTAAGGTTCAACATCTACCTCCACATCTCTAACAGCAATCAGCAGAACGAAACCTGAGGTCGGTGGCTTTGTGATGGGAGCCAGGCCCCAAGGGTGGCGTGCATTGTTGCTGATGCCCTTGTCTCCTTAACTGTTTTCTTCTAAAACTCATCCGAATCCCTCTTATCGCCCCACCATGCGCTGAACCTTGGACTCCTTCTCCCAGACCTCAGTCCACCCTCTTTTTTGCGCTGGCTAATCTCAGCCTCTACAGGATGTGAGCTCACTCAGCTGTGGCCCTGTTTATAAATAACAGTATAAAAGGGATGAGGAGCAAGGACTTTCCTACACTGTCACACTCAGACAGTCTCAGGGTCACCCTGGCAACACCCTCGCTGGACTCCCTTAAGGTCTCATTGTAGTGTAGAACAAGTCCACCAAAAACACCTACAAGATCAGGGGACCCTTTTAATATAGAGGATAAAAGGATCAAAATAACAGAGGGATTATTTTGGAGCGATACCACACTGTTCTCCTCTGCCTTTTTAAAAATGTGCATACTTCCACGGATCTTTTTAAACTTCTTTTATTGACTTTCCTTGTATTAGTTTGTTTCTTTTATTAATATTTTTATTCTATTCCTGTAAAGCACATTGAATGATCTTTGTGTATGATAATGGGCCACAGAAATAAACTTGACTTTATTGTGGAGAACCTTTTTAAAGTTTGGAAGAACTCCATAATGTTATGGTTGTATTCATAATAACTAAAGGATTTCCTAAGGGCATGTAGGAATTGTTCTTTCGCTCTTTCTGTCTGTATCTCAGTCTCTTTCTCTCTTTCTTTCTCACTCTCTCGCTCTCTCTCTCTCTCACTCCCTCGCCCCCTCTCTCTTGTAGCTTTCCGCCATACTCAGTATTGCACACCTCGGTTAAGGTTGCTTTTGGGGTTTCTGACTCTTTTGCTCATAATGCTGTGTACATTGCCAGTTTATTAGGTAAATAAATAAACCTTGAAGCTTTCTCTCATTTTCCCTTAATATATTTTGTATGTTTATAATTGTATAGATGTAAAAAACCCCGAAAAATTTTGCTCCACAAGATGCACTCATGAGTGCAACACACACTACCATGACGGTGTCATTACTGCGTGCAGTGTCACAGTACTGTGCAAATGTCTTGAGCCACCCCTCATTTCTTCATATTTTGCTTCAAAAGAGTCTGTCTTTCTTGTATTTATAGTGTAGTCTTGAGGGACAGTCCTCCAGGCTTCCTAAAGGACTTTCAAAAACTCTTTTATTTTCAGTCCAGTACCTGAACCTGACCATTTTCAGAGGAATGTTTTTGTTAGACCTATGCATGAATCATTAAAGCAAAACAAAGTAAATCTAAGGCCTGAACCAGTGAAGAAACAGGTGCAGATGATTCCAGATGATCAGGCGGTGATCAGTATACTGGTGGTGCATCTAGGCATCTTTAGACGCTTAGCAGCCTGTCACAGTAAAACATTTTGTTCCCATTTCTTTCAATAGACTCAAGACAGTTTGACAGTCATGAAATATTAGTTTTTGCACCCACAAGGGGATTCAAAGCAAAACAGAAAAAATGAGGACTTTTGCACAATAATGTATGTTCGGGCTGGTGACTTTTACTTCTTCTCCAGGCAGATATTCCAGTTTGCTTCACCTTTGCTGGAGGACGGCTTTGTATTTCTCTGCATGGACCCCATGTGGAGAACAGGCCAAGGTGCAAAACCAGCAGGCCCCAGTACGTGGGTTTAATGTTCCTCCAGGATTGTGGTGCAACACAAAGAAACACCACAAGGTTCAGATGGAATGAGAGCCCTCAGTTTGCAAAACCAGCACACCCCGGTAAATGGGTTTCAAGTCAAGTGAAGTAGGTCTATGGTCATTGCGGTCACATACTCAGTACAATGAAACGTTCCTCCAGATTTGTAGTGCAACACAAAGAACAAAAACCGAAACACCACAAGGTTTCGATGGAATGAGAGCCCTCAGTTTGCTTGTGTGAAACAAACACACCAGCAAATGGGTTTTAAGTCAAGTAAGTTTATGGTCATTTCAGCCAAAAAAAAGTCAGTAAGCAGTGAAATTAAACTGCGTTCCTCCAGGATTATGATGCAACACAAAACACAGAAACACCTCACGGTTTAAGTGTAATGAGAGCTTGTAGCTTGTGTTAAGCCAATCAGTTTCTGGCGCGTGAGAAGGTGCAGCTACGCTTCTCCATCCCTCCCACAGTCTTGCGCAACGGCAATCCCCCCAGGCCAAGGCAAGCCCACCTTCCTCAGCGCCTGCACTTCAGCTTCAGCTGCTCTGCTGGTCGCTACAGGGACGCTGTGTTTGTGTGTGTGTGTGTGTGTGTGTGTGTGTGTGTGAGAGAGAGAGAGAGAGAGACCTTTCATCCACGCTGTCAGACTCATGCGCTGGCAAACTTAATACCGTTCAACTGGAGCGCGCGGACACTGCGGGGCGGACCGGCATGGAGGTACTGACTTTCACACTCTTGTCTTTGATGGCAGTATCTTGTTCCAACTTTGGAGAAGCAGTGAGAAAAAGCAGCTTCTTTAACAAGCCTTTCATTTAACAGCGCGAGAAATCAGACCTCGAGGGCTCTTGAGATGTTCTAGTTGAAGAAGGAGAAGAAATATGTTTATCTTTTCGTGGACTCAAAACAGAAAGCGATTTCTGAGGCTTCCCTGCAGCTTAAACAGGGCTGATACTGATACAGTAATACACGCCCAGTGCTGAGAAATGGATTGATTCTGAGAAACTGTCAATGTCTAATCACTTCTTTAACCATCTGTTTTAATATTGGAATATTTCCTGCCGCAGTAAGTGTGAAAAAAGAGATAGCAACATATACATACGTATTGCTCTGGAATATAGGCTAATGTCAGCTTTAAAACTCGTAAACTTTCTTGAACAGCGAGGTTATAAGCAGCATTTTGATGCAGAATAGGTCTTCTCAAAAGGCTTTGCACTAGATGTTGGGACATTCCTGAGAGGATTTGATTGCATTCAACCCTCAGAGCATCACTGATGTTGGATGGTGAGTTATGGATCCACAACAAAACTAAAGGTGTTGCCCTCACTCCAGAGAATATGGTTCTACTGCTCTGTAGTACTCAGCTGAGGCACCGTGGGACTCCAGACAGTGCCTGGCACTGGGCACGGTGACCCATGTGTGGCTGCTCCCGACCACGCTGTTCAACTGTCTGTTTTTTTCTATATAGATTAGACAAGCTGTATGTACATTGGTTTATGTGTGCTTTTATTGATCTTTTTATTTATTTATTTATTTATTTTTGTGCTTTTAAAATATTGGTAGTGAAACACTGTTTTCCGTATTACTGGGTATCGAATCTCTACTGTCAATTAACCTTATTCTCACATTTGCTACAGCACTTAAAGTACTGAAGTAAAATTGTTGTGTAACAGATAAGCACACTTTTAAAACACTGTCACTTCACTGTAAGCATCCTAAAGCTCATGGTTCCAACAGAGCTCTCACATAAACAAAGTGGGTCTGGAAAAAGGTGAGCTCTTATTTCTGAAAGTGCCCATTCTTGCTGCGTAAGTGAAACAAGTGTGGCCGTTTTGCTCAGAGCCTGTGTGTAGCGAGCGCTTCCTCAGACTTCCCTTCCTGCCCTCAGAAATGCCTGAGTCCACTCAAATATCAGCTGAGCCGCGCTGATGCTGTCAGAATAGATGCAGAAGAAAATGTGTGGCTCCTAGCAGAAAACGTGACCACGTCATGTGACAGGTAGTAGTGAAGTGGTCGGATGAGTTAAAGGAAGGATGTGTGTTTGAGAGCGAGAAAGAGAGAGTATTAAGTTTGAAGAGGCCTGGCGAGTTCATGTCTATAGTCCATTGTCAACCACAAAGCTTTATTCAGTGTGCTTTACAGGAATGGAATAAAAAATATTAAGCTTAAAAATAGTTGGGAATAAAAAAAATAAAGGAATAAAAGCAGTAAACAAATACACAGAAAATCAATAAAGGAAGATTAGAGGTGTGATGGAAGATAAGTGTGCGGATATTTAAAAGAAGACGTGGTTAGTAGCAGCTTTTAAAAATACAGTTCGTGCAGATCTGATATTTTATTTAAACGATGGTCCAGCGTGTGTGTGTGTTTTGTGTGTGTGTGTGTGTGTGTGCAAAGATAGAGGAAAGTTAACAACATCCTCTGGCCCCGATACAGAGTGGTCTTGGAATATCATGGGTGTATGAGTGTGTGTGTGTGTATGTGTGTTTGTGTGTGGTTGGTCCCTTGCATATTTGGAAGCAGTAAAACTGTGCTGTACTGGCAAGAAGCTCAGTATGACTGAAGCAGTGAGAGAATCGAGTGACCTTGCCAAGCATATGGGCTGCACATTTATTATGTAATGTGTTGTAAGTGCAAAGGCAACAAGACGGCTCCACCTCAAACCACACAGTTATTGCCGTCACAGGTTAGTCCGCCTTTTGCTGAGTTGAAAGAAAAAGTGTGAGGGTTGAAGACTAAGTCCAGTGAACTTGACTTATATTCTTATCCATCCACATACAAACTAATTTGACTGAACAGGTGCACGGCCAGCACAAAAACAATGCCTCACAGCATACGACACGAAGATGAAAAAGTACAACAGAGACAGTGTAACAAGAAAAAGTTCTACTGACTACTTCATCCTATAAACAAACTCTTTTTCCAGTCTGAATAATCAAGTGTCCTCTGATAATGGATTCGCCAGACTCACGGCTCAAGCAGTGCATTCAGTTTGCTTGACTCAAACATAATTTCCACACACAAAATGGCCAAAAGTGAGTACACTGAAAAACAAACAAAAAGTGAAATCATTCGTTTGAATCAGTTCAGTGCATTTATAAGACAAAGTAATGACGATTTAAATGTAATGCATAATTATACAAAGAAAAAAAAAATCGCATTGTTGGAAGTTGGCCAAAGGTCCTACTCTGGTGTTCTTTGATTACATAAAGTACAAAAGAGAGAGCTCTTCTTCTCAGTATTGATTTAAGGAAGTGCTGCAAAGTCTGGTTGTTTTGTATGTGTGCTGCAGTCAGCACCTTTTACAAACTGCAGAGCAGAAGCAGTCCCATGTGATTGGAACACTTCTCTTCTTCATAGGTCAACATGTCTTGGATGAGAGTATATTTCTGAGGGACGAAAACCCAGACAGTACAGAATATAAAGCAGAATATATGGGTTTCATGATAGAGGCTCTTGGCTTAGCTTCCCCAGTTACTGTAACTAATATGAAGGTTTAAGAATAAACTTTCTACTCAAAAGTTGGTGAGTATGGTTGTTGAGAAGGACCAAGGACCATAAATGTTTAAATTTAGCAGCATTTGTGTATATAGCATAGTGTACATTGTATAGAGTATTTTAAAGGACTTATTTATACTTTATATCATATATTGTTTTTTCTTTGTGTCTCTGTGTGTCTGTCTAGTTGTAACATAAGCAGTTTCCTCCAGGACCCATAAAGTTTTCTGGCTCTGATTCGGATTCTGAACAGACAGTAGCTTGGACTGTCATTGTGTCTGTTGTTGCTAACTAATTAGTTCACCATGGCAATGTTTAATCCAATTAGTGAGGCGAAGCTTCATCAGCTTCCTCCGGACAATGGTTAGGCTGATAGGAGTGGGAATGTTTGCTCATATGTGAGAAGTGAGGAGAACCTTAGAGAGCACAGAATGCTGAGCACTGATAAAACTACTGATTATATCAGTCCTGTACAGGCCTCGAAATGACTTGCTTCACTGGGTGAGTAGAACAGCGTAGTTCCTCTCACTATGTCAGTACAGAGCTAATCGAGGGTAAAACTGGAACAAGTTGTTTCACCACAGGTTGAATGATGTGGAAGCAGATGTTGGCCCTCACCCGTCCTGCCTGGTGAAAATCTTACTAGCGTTCGGTTTGTTACGCTTAGGTTTGACAGTACTGAAGTTTTTTTTTTTTTCATGTTAGTGCTGCCAGGCTTTTACAGCATTTCCAAGTATTTGTGCATGTCACTTTGCCTTACTTAAAAGTGTATTCCATTTTTTGGGCTAAGAAACAACATTCCAAGACTGTAAGTTTCTTTCAAAAGCGATCTGTTGTGTTTGATTGTTATCAGTGTTTTGCAGACTTCTGCAGTTTTGAAAAATGCCTTTCATACACTTCTGAGTTCATGATCCCATCAGTGAACACACTCTCACTGACACCAGTTTAAGAAAAACAGCCCCAGACTTTGGCATTTCCACCTCTGTGGTTTACAGCACCCTCAATACAAACTGGCTGGAATGAACTCTCCACAAAAAGATTCTGCCATTGGCTTAATGTTGTACAAAACACTCTTTTTCCCTGAAATGAATATCCTTCTCCTAAGCATGTTACAAAGTAATTTAAACGACCTTATTAACGCTGACCAGTGGTTAAATGGTTAAAGTTTAAGAATATGTTTTGGCTCTACTGTTGCCATTGAAATATGAAGGACTGCATTTTCCAAATTGTTTGAATAACGAAGTAAAAACATGATTGTCAGTTATAGCTAGGTGAGACATCGACGAGTGGCTTCAAACTACAACAACAAAAAAGAACATTGGCACAAAAATACAACACTGGAGCAACGGATTATAGTGGATGGTTCTTAAGAGAACTATTCTTCTCATAAAGATGAGCGAGTGGGAGGAGCCATTTTAAATTTGAAAGAACCTCCATGGAATGTAAAGTTATTGCTTGTTCTGTCTCAGCTATTTGTAAAGTGAGTTGAGAAAGGTGCTATATAAATAAAATATTAGTAGTAGCAGTAATAGTAGAAGTAGTAGCAGTAGCATATAAATGTTATAAATGTCCAATTATGTTTTCCCAGTATCTAGAGGACCTCCTTAATGGATCTTCTAAAAAGCAGCCCCAGTGTCTCCAGATGACCCTGAAGGTTGTAGAGTATTCAGCAGTGTGTGACCTTAGCAATCCAGCAGCAGTACATTAACCCAGAAAAGGGGGTAGTGGAGGATGTTAAGCATGTGAGATGTAAGCAGGGAGAGGAAGCTTTATGTCTTGTGACTTTTATATCTCTCTGCATCTGGGCCGCTCCCTTATGCATGGCTTTATGCTTGGAATGTGTGTAAATGCATGTCTGGGCCGTCTCGGAGCACTCCAGGGTGCTCGGCCCCATCCTGTCTCTGTGCATTATTGATGAGAAGAATCAGATGGCTATCTTCATAGGCTATGTTTGTCTGACATTCCAGGGAATTTGCCAGAACTTGCCCATATTCCAAAATCCATATTATATGTTAGTGGGAGAGAACAGTCATATATGTACAGGTCATAAAGAAAGGTAAAGTGGGCCCTTTTAGTCCGGCATGAACACAGAACAGAGTGAAAGTCTTTCTCTGCATTTAACGCATTCACCAAGTGAAGCACGGGGCTGCCACCAACGAGGGGCGCCCAGGGAGCAGTGTGTGGGGACGGTGCCTTGCTCAAGGGTACCTCAGTGATGAGACTAGCAGTGTTGGGACTGGAACCCACAACCTTCTAATTGCAGGGGGCAACTTCCTAACCACTAGGCTGCCTGCTGTGCAATATGTTTTGTCTGTATGCATTTTCACTATAATAAGTTTAAATGTGAACTGCACAGATATGAACTGAATTTTGAAAAGGCAAAGAACATATTGTCACTCTCACACAAAAAGCTGTTAATTTTGTCTTTTAATTTTTGTCTTTTTGTCTTTAATTTTCTTTTTTTTATGCTATTTTACTCGAAAATTAATGTTACACAAACATACATTTGTAACACCAATTAAGACCATTTTTGCTGTTTGTTTTCTTTTTCTGTCATGACATGCATGATATGCGCATTCAGAATCAAAAATGAATGTTATTAGTGGAAACTTAATATTATAAATAAGCCACTTTATTTAAGAAAAACTGATAGGAACACATAACTGCATTTTCCTCTTTTTCTCTCTCACAGACATTTCGACACTTTCCAGTCTAGTCACTGTCGGATATTAAGGCCTTGTTTCTCCAAAATCGTGACTTTACAAGAGAAGAGAAAATAGAGAGAGTGTGCAAATGGAAGTGTTTGCAGATTATGTAAGAAATGGAAAAAACTAAAAAAAAAACATAGATACAAGGTACTTGAGGTACATCAGTACATAAACAGTATTCAGATGACCTTTGGTGCCCTTTTGCTTATTTCATGCCTAGAACATTGGCTTTGACTTACACTTGCATTAGTTAACTCATTGCTGTAAATAAAGAAAAAGAAAGAAAAAAAAACTCAAATAACTTTGCAAGCACACGAGCGGCTGAATGAATGAAGAGGCTTGTGATTCCAGTGGAAAAATGATGATGCGATTTCAAAGACATCATGTTTTCCTGGAAACCTGGAGCGATGGAGAGCACTCGGGAGTCTAGTCGAGTTTTTCTAGCATTAACAAGACTTGGAGCTGCTGTTGTGTGGGGTCACTGCTTGGCAGGAAGCCTCGGCCTGGACCCAAACTTCTCCAGCTTTAAGCCACCACCCTTTAAATGAGCGTAAACATCAGCAAGCTCAAGTTTTTCTCAGTACCAGACTCCACTGGGACTGCTCATCCCATCACTTCTTTATCTACCCCTCCTTTCCTGTTAAGATGCGTCACCTTCCACCTCACTTTTCCTCGCATTAACGGTACATCAGGATTAGAAAGCTTTTTGATCCCAGAGGAAACTGCTTATGTTATGCCTGCACAGACGCACTTAATCACAGTAACTTACAGTTAAGTGAATTAATAGTAACACAAATGCTGGTTAGGAGTATGTTATTGCACGTAATATTGCAATATGTAGTCGAATATTTTTGGAATCGAGTATTCTAATCGAGTAATCGGATAAATCATACTTTTGTGTTTTTAAACAACTATATCAATAGTGCGTTGTGCAACATGAAAGGCCTCTCAAAATGAGCACGGACTTTCCGAACCACGTTGCTCTGCCGGACAAGCACTCAGACACTTCAAATTCCACAGGCTGACAGGTCTCCAGGAGACCTTTCCAACGAGACCAAGCATGAAGCTCTCCTTCCTGGGGAACCGGAGT
>JBBPCX010071111.1:0-10218 GCA_037974365.1 Hydrocynus forskahlii
GTCGCAGTAAAACATTTGTTCCCATTCCTTTCATTTAATCTACTCAATAAGCAAAAGTTAAGACAGTTTGAGAGGCAGAAAATAGTATTTTTGCGATATAAAGACTATTGTTGTGTCACACATCTATTAAACGTCTGGATACCATTTGCTATTCATGACTCCCTTATTGTCAGAAAAGACTTTTTTTTTTTAGTTTTCACTATATTTCACCTCAAAACAAACAGACAAAATGTAATTTAGAAATGTAATTCATTATGTATCTCATGATGTAGTTAAGTATGCATACATACGTTTGAATAGCTTAGCAACAGCGGTTACTCATGACTCTTAAATAGAGCTTTAATTGGGCCTCAAATTTTGGTCAGAAACTGAATACAGCCTGAGAATGTTCTACCCTGCCAGCATCATAAAACCTGAGAAGTTGCACAGGGACAATAATAGCCATTAGATTATAAAGATCGAGTGTCTCTATGACATTTTAACCCCTTAAAAGTATCTGGTACTTTTATGTGGTACTTGGGGACTTGAGTACCATTATTTTACGCAAAACGTGTTTGGAGTTGGATTTATTATGTTAATATCTAAAACTTAAGGGCTGTTAAAGAATGTGGGGTCTTTAATTCTGTGCTGGTAGCTTATTAGCTAATTTGGCAAAGCAGTGTTAATTGACCACAATTAAAGAGCTCATACTGCTAAAAATCCTAAATAATCATGCATTATGTTTTGTAAATAATGTTCGATGTGGTATGTAAACACTGGTAATGTTTCAGAACATACCCATGTATCCTCCTGAGACCCAGACCCATTCATTTATGTCCTTTATAATGGACATTTTGTTCACCTGTATCTTCCTTAAGTATTTGGAGTTACCCCATCAAGCCCTATAGTTTTCTGTAGAGGACATCCTGGGCTTTCCAGTGATGTGTCATGTGATGGGTTTGCATGCTGGGAACAAGGACTGCAATGGCAAGACATACATGAGGTGCACCAAATGCAAAATGTTCCTCTGCAGAACCAAAAAGAAAACATGCGTCCAGGACTATCACACCTAAAATATCCAGAGGATGTTCTATGACTTATAAATCACTGTTGAACTAAAATACATGTTTCGTTGTCCTTGCAAGCAACAAGCAATAGAAGAGTGATACAGAATTTCTTGTTTTGATCAAATTGAATGTGTTCTTGGGTTAATATCACTTTTTTTTATTTTCTAAATTCAGTTCTATTTTCACATGGAAATCGTCTTGTTGTCCTCTACAGTGGACATGTTGGGAAATTAAAATGAAAAATATATTTAAAGAAATTTAAATTGTAAGGTGTTTTTTTTAGGCTCAAACAGATAGAAAATCACACAAAAAAAGAAACTGTAAGACACTTTTTTTCTTCGGTTCTCAGGAGGATAAAAATATTAACCTTTAATTCTTAATTCTGTGTTAGCTAAACAGGGTCCATATTGCAAAAATTTAATAATCCTTGCCTTTTTTAAATAAACCACACAATTTATATGTAGAAGCTAAAGCTGTAAAAACAGTCCAATTTTAACTTCTTCATTCATTTGTTTTTGTGACATCACACCTACTTGGCCTTTGCCCAGTCTTTTGGAAGTTAAAAGGACTCATTCTCCTCAGACTGCTTTTTCGAATAAGATTCCACCCATCATTGGATCACAGACAAAAGTAACTTTTTGTAAGAAAATAATCCAAAATGAAGAGTCCTCTTCAATGGATTAATTCATCAAACGGGGCTTTCAAAAAACGCTTTAGTCTGGATAAATTCTTCACACTGTTTTAAGGTGAAGAAGAATAAAGTAAGGAGAAAAATTAAATCCGATGAAAAGGACGGGTAAAATCTGTTAAAGGTTGAGAGGCGGGGTGTGAGAAGCCAGGACAAAATTCTTAACCAAACCTGGCATTTAAAAACAACGATGTGAGCGCCTTGGTTTGGACGAATCTTTCAGGTCCTTGGTTCTAGAGCGTGAAAATAAATATTAACTGATTCACAAACATTCCTGTGCGTGAATTTCAGCTGTGAAATGTATTCACAGACAAAAAAAACCTGTAGTGCTGGGTGAAAACTGACTGTGCCACAGTATATATTGTCACTTACACCAGGGATTCTCCCACATTTTTCTGTCCGGCTTGTTATGGGAAAGTAGCAGCCCAGCATGACTGTGGCAAGCCGAAGCACAACCTCTGCCCCCGAAAACATGATAAATGCATTAATTGCCTGTCATTGCAGTCATCATTTTCTTTCACTTTAATTCAGCTTGTGTGTGTGTTTGGGCGGGTGGGCATGTGTGTGGGCCTCACAAAGAGATGAATATATACACTCTGCTGTTTTTCACCACAAAATAAATTTCTTTAGGAAAAGATTGCCTTTTGGTTCTTGGGGTTAAAGTCGGGGTCAGATTTAGGTGTAGGTGTAGCATTACAGAGATACAGGAATGGAATGTCCGCATAAATACAGTAATACCAACATGTGTGTGTGTGTGTGTGTGCATGTGTGCACTCATCACTGTGTTTGTTTTCTGTACTCTCAGACAGCGTGTGCTTTGTAGTGTGAGTGTTTGTGACGTCATCAGGGAGCTAGAGCTTAGGTGATAACAGGAGTTTAAACCCTAAACACACACTCTCTATAACACACACACACAGATACAGGCTTGAAAATGTGGCTGCAGAATGTGTGTGTGTGTGTGTGTGTGTGTGTTTGTGTGTGTGTGTGGCCGGGAGTTAATCTGTATGCAATACGAATAATCCTCACTTGACCCCTGTTTCTTTAGGATTGGTTGGTTGACTTTGGTACATTTTACAGTCCGTTAAGCTCTACCTGTTCTGGGCAGGTTCATAGTACTGTAGAAAAGTCTTGATGGACCCCACATTTCTTCATATTTTGTTTCCAAAGAGCCAGACTTTCTTGTATTTTTAATCTAGTCTCAAGGAACAGTTCTCCAGGCTTCCTGAAGGACTTTCAAAGACTCACATTTCCAGTCCAGTCCCTGAACCTGTCCAGTTTCAGAGGAATGTTTTTTGTTTGTTAAGACACATGGTGACCTACGTATGAATCACTGAAGCAGAACAAAACACATCTAACTGAAGGCCTGAACCAGTGAAGAACCAGGAGCAGATGATTCCAGATGGTCAGGCGGTGATCAGTATACTGGTGGTGCTGAATGCTGAGTGGTTGGAACTCCTTTATCTAGGCTCCTTGTCACATTAAAACATTTGTTCCCATGTCTTTCATGTAATCTACTCAAGATGCCAGATATAAGACAGGCAGGCATAAAATAGTATTTTTGCACCAACAAGATGATTCAAAACAATATATAAAGAAAGGAGGGATAGTGCAAGACTTTTGCACAGTACTATGTAATTATCTTAATTGTTAGAACATTTTGGACATTACAGTAATTACTGTAATTGCACTGTACTTTGAAGTTCCTCAGTCTTACTCTTCTAGTAGAGACCTAGAACTTGCTTGAAATTTAGTTACTTGAACACAATGAAAGGGTTCATGTAGCAACAAACAAATCCTAATTAATTAATAATAATGTATGTATTTTAATAGATAGAATTCAGTGTGGTGTGTAAACACTGTTAAACTTCTTGTTTTTGTGATGTCAAATCTAACCACCAAAGTTTAACTTTGCCCAGTTGTTTGAAAGTTAAAAGGACTCTTTAAACCAGGGCAGTTTTTTTAACATGGTCCAATGCCGGGTAGCCAATCATTCTTAAAGGAACAGTAACCAAAACAGTATAATTCTAAGGGATGAAATATTGTGAAAAGATGTTGAAAAGAAAGTGAATTTGGACTCAAAATGGAATTTAAATGAGTAAAATAAATTAATAATGACTGCTTTTGGTACACAAAAGCTCATAAATGTTACATGAACACCAGGGGAAAAAAATACAAGACCAAATGGAGGGAATGGGCCCTTTAAACAAAAGAATTCATCCATTCAGATCAAAGCAAGTTAAAGGGACGGTAATCGTCCCATTAACTGTTATTGTAACTGTTATTGTAACAACAGCTGTGGCGACTGACTACCTTATATTTCATGTCATACAAATAAAATCTTGTGTTGTTCTTCCTTAAAATAACAGTAAAAGGGACCTTCTACAGTAGAAGCTTTTGCAGGAAGGACACTGTTCATCTTGTATTATTTTTCAACCGTTCCTGCAAAGTAGTCCGAAACACCCGGGGAATATGATACAGTGGATGACTGTGTGTGTTATGAGTCAATACCGCTACAACTAAAAATCAATGGATGTTAAGGGTCGAGCAGTCTGCTGCCCAGTGTCTGCAAGACTCCAGCCAGCCAATCACAGCCTTCGCCTCCGTCTGGCCCGACTCGCCCTTCATGACGCACGGCTGTCGATTCAGCCATCATTAGCTATGATAATGCAGCATCATAACAGGCTGCTCAGAAAAGAGCCTCATCAGAGAGAGATTGTCATACCAGGCCCGAGCCATTGATCCAACCAACCCTGCCCCCCCCACCCCCACGCCACCCCCACCTCCTGGGAAAAAACTTTTTTCTTTTTTTTTCCTCTTGCACATCGATAATCGTGGAGCGATTGGCCGGCGCTGCCAGTAAAGGTTAGTGATCTGGGCAGCGTGGCAAACGAGGGAAAGGTCACCATCAGTCTACTGACGTCCCAACACAGAGGGTCATTATGACTGGAGCGCTCTCTCTCTCTCCCCCTCTCTTTCGCTCTCTCTCTGTCTCTCTCTCTGTCTCTCTCTCTCTCCCTCCTCTCTCTGTCTGTCTCTCTCTCCCCCTCTCTCTCCCTCTCTCTTTCGCTTTCTCTCTCTATCTCCCCCTCTTTCTCGCTCTCTCTCTCTGTCTGTCTCTCTCTCTCTCTCCCTCCTCTCTCTGTCTGTCTGTGTCTCTCGCTCTCCCTCTCTAACCCTCTCTCTCCTCCTCTCTCTCTGTCTGTGTGTGTCTCCCTCTCTCTTCATTTCTCTCTCTCTCTTTCTTTCTCTCTCGCTGTCCTGGTAGGGGGGATGAATATGTGTGTATGTGTTTGTGTGTGTGTCTGACATTAAAGGACTATTAATAAAGCACGTGGGTGGAGGCCGTCTGCCCATCAGTCTGTCTCTCTCTCTGTCTGTCTGTTTGTCAGTCTTGCTTTACACCTCTCCAACTAATTTATATTTATTAGTTGACTATTATTGAATGTGGAGTAGCCATTTGAATTAAAAAGGCAAGTTGTTTGTCACTGTGCCTTTAAAAGTGATATGTAAATGATCTGTCTGGCTGATCCTGTGTTTAACATTCTTTATTTGGCAGCCTTTTTCAGCCCTTAGTGTTTCTCATTGTTTTTGGTGTGTGTGTGTGTGTGTGTGTGTGTGTGTGTGTGTGTGTGTGTGTGTGTGTGCTGGACCTGTTGATAGCTGCAGTGTTTGGAGAGTTGACGGTAGTTTTCCATCAGATAGAGGCCCAGAGTGGAGTTCTCTGGCAGTCTGCTCTGATTAACACTGATGTGAATAACAGATTGCGCCCTCGTCCCTCTGCTGCGATATCTTGTTTTCCTCACCCCTACTCTCTGTTTGCTGTGGGGATGAGGACACACACGTTAATCCTTTTGTGTCCCCGCGTCTCTCAGCCTGAGACATTTTGCGTCCAGGCCCGGTGCCACGATGAAGTGACTTGGGTGGGGTTGGGGCAAATCTTTTTTTCAAAAGCCGTCTAGAAACCCGAGGGGTGAGATTATGTGACCTAATCAGAACAGTCTGTCGATTTGGGGGAACCAGGGAGGGATGTACAGTCCTATGCAAACGTCTTAGGCACCTATGTAGATTTGTTTTGTTTGGTAAAAAGTAATTCCTTTCCAGCTATTTTTGGAAATAACTTGTGTCCAAACCCTCCCGGCACCATTTCCAGCCCGCAAACAGTTCGTTCTCACTTGCTGGAGGCTCATTTGGAGCTTGTGGGTCCAGCAGCTCGTCCCTGCAGCTCAATGGGAGAAAGGTCTGGAGACTGGGGAGGCCAAGACATCACTCTAAACTTTCTGCTTTTCTTTGGACAGGATAGAATTTTGGCACAATTTTGAAGAGCGCTTAGGATCATTATCCAGTTGAAAAATTAAATTTTTGTCCAGTAATACGTAAACCAGAAGGAATTGTGTGATGAACTGAGGGATGCTTTTCTTTTTTTAATGATCAGCACCAAGTGCAGTAAAGACAGACCTGATGTGTCTCTTCGAAAGAAGTAGTTTGAGCCTTTGTGTCTAAATAATGTTGACAAAGTTAATGTTATGATCAACAGGCATCTTTGCTCTAGATGTTGGAACATTGCTGTGAGGATTTCATAGCATTCCACTACAAGAGCTTACGTGAGGTCAGATACTGATATTGGATTAGTTCTGGATCACAAACTCCGCTCCAACTCATCCCAAAGGTACTGGACGGAGATCAAGATCAATCAGTCCAGAGAACACAGCTGTACTGCTCCACAACTGAGTGCTGGGGGGCTTTAGAACACTCTAGTCGATGCTTAGCGTTGGGCACAGTGACCTCAGGGTCATGTGTGGCTGCTTCAGAGAATCCTGTTCCATCAGAGTGTGTTTCAAGCTGTTTGTGCAACTGAACAGCAGTGGATGCACCACCTTAAAGCAGCAAAAATCTCGAATTAGAAGGGCTGCCTGGATACTGTGGCAAATCACTCCTCATGCTGTGCTGCACCCATGACTCATAGGTCGCTATGATGACTTCAGATTCATCACTGGTCTACATTACAGCGCCAGTCAGTGATTTAAGTAGCGTTAATTAACGAATACAGAACTTCAGCGTTCGTTCATTACAACTGGTTGAAAAACCCATGATAGAAAAAACCTAAACTGGAAAATAAGAGTCATGTCTCAGACACAGCTGCTCTCTCTCTCACACACACACTTTCTCTCTCTCTCTTTCTCTCTCTCTCTCTCTCTCTCTCTCACTCTTTATGTATCTCTCTGTTGTTCCTTTGATTCTTTCTTTTTCTTCCTCTTTTTCCCTGTTTTATCTCTTTGTTTCTTTCACTCTCTTTCTTTTTGTCCGTATTTTTTCTTTGTTTCTCTCATTTTGTTCTCTCTTTCTCTCTCTCTCTCTCCTTCTCCCTCTTCCTCTCTGAGAGAAATAATAAAAGATAGTAAATGAGGAAGTTTAGAATGTTATAATATAAGGAAAGGGAACACAGCTGGGTGAGGTGCAAAAAAAATGAAACATAAGGTTCCAAAGAAGGTTTTAAGGTTTAGTACATTTTAAAAATGAGGGCTTCTGTCCTTTTTTAAATGAAAACACCAAATCGTGTTTTACAGCGTGTCTGGCTCGCTCTGCTGACCTTCAGGAACAGCCAGGCAGTGTTTCTGACTGCAGGACTGGCCAGCGGGCCTTATATGTGCATGTGTGTGTGTTTGTGCGTGTGTGTGTGTGTGTGTGATTCACAGTCGCCCAAAAACATTTCCCTCAGACAGGAGCGGTCCACTGTCTCGGAAGAACAGAAGAAAATATTTACTCTCGCCGCTGATGAATTTGTCTCCAGGCTTTGCGCTGTTTACAGAAGCGTGACTTTAAGAGGCAGATTAGAGTGTTAGTGTCTCTTAGTGTAGCTTTTACAGTCAGCCGAGGAGGCCTGATGGATAAAGGTGACAATAAGACTGTGGGGGATGATGATGATCATGATGATGATGAGGAGGAGGAGGATGGGGATGAAGATTAGGATGATGATCACAATGCTAATGATTCTCATTATTATGCTGATGGTGATGTGATGGTGATGAAGATGATGATGATGGTGATAACGAGGACGCGGAGGAGGAGGATGGCCTAGTGGTCAGGGTGCTGGCCCTGAAATCAGAGGGTTGGGGGTTTGAATCCCAACTGCTAGTGTCACCACTGAGGTTCCCATGAGCACGGTACCGTCCCCCACACACTGCTCCCCGGGAGCCCCGCATTGGCGGCAGCCCCCCTGCTTCACTTGGTGAATGGGTTAAATGCAGAGAAAGAATTTCACTGTGTACTTGTATGATTATGCATGTGACAGACAAAGTATCTTATCTAGATGATGGATATTATTACTTTTATTATTATTATGGTGAAGAGGATGATAATGATGAAAGAAGCAGAAAGAAGAAGAGAGTGAAGGAGAGGGAGTGAGAGAGAAAAAAGAGTGAGAGAAGTTCATAAAGTTCTTAGAGAGACAGAGAGAGAGAGAGAGAGAAAGAGAAAGATAGAGAGAGAGAGGAAGATAGAGAGAGAGAAAGAGAGAGAGAGAGAGCGAGAGAGAGAGAGAAAGAAGAAGATAGAGAGAGAGAGAGAGAGAGAGAGGAAGATAGAGAGAGAGAGAGAGGAAGATAGAGAGAGAAAGAGAGAGGAAGATAGAGAGAGAGAGAGAGAGAGAGTGATGGATGTTTGATATGACGGCAGCTGAAAAACATCATGTGACTCACCCTTCTGCACTTACACTGCTCAGCACACATTCCTTTGCCTAAAAGACACACACACACGCACACACACACACACACACACACACACACACACAGACACTCTCTCTCTCTCTCTCTCTCTCTCTCTCTCTTTAAACACAATTTCAGATTCAAATTGCGTTTCTTTGGTCTTCTGCCTTCTTTCTGGTGCTGCAGACTGGTGCTGCACACCATTTCTGTGTGTGTGTGTTTCACACCCCATTCATATTGTGTGTTTCTTTTAATACAGTTTTTTTGAATCGAGCTTCAGGCACAAGTGATGTCAGAGTGTGTGAAATATGACATTTGACACCAGACACACACATACATGCACATACACAAACGTGCGTGTCCCAAATAATCTTCTTGCAGCGCGTGTGTGTACATGTGTGCATTTGTGTGTGTGTGTGTGTGTGTGTGTGTGTGCGTGTGTGTGGCTGGTGGTTCAGCTGAGGTCAACGCTACATGATCCTCCACTGTAACACACACTCATTTTCTTTTATGATCAGTGCAGAGCAGAAGGTCAAGTCTGTCACCTGTGTGTGCTGCTCTTCACACACAAAACACACTCATTACACACCACAGACCCACCCAGACAGCACGGCCCTCATAATCTGCACTGTTTACGTGTCTTTCAGACCCCTTTTTTACAGATCCTCCTCAGGGAACGACCTTCAGTGAAGAATGTTTAGTAGCTGTGTAGGTTCAGTATGATTTGCACTAGTGTCAATGGCCCTAGATAAGACACTTATTATGTTGTAGATCAGAAGAGACCCACCTTTCACAGCCAGCAACAAGATCATTTGGGGCAGTTTGAGCCCATTTGTCCATGACTGGCTGAATATGATCAACGTTTTATATCTGTCTGCATTGAAATCACTGTCAGAACTGTCTACATTACAGGAGGAGGAAAATCCTTCCTAACTTTCAGTGTAACAGAATGGATCCAGACTTTTTTGGGCTCTTTTCTATTGGTCCAAATGTCATTCAATTTTGACATGGTGTGAAAAAATTAAAAGTGCCAAAAAGTGGACATACAAGGCTTTGCAACAACAATGATATTTATAACTGTGTTTGGCTTAATGTCTACATATTGCAATGAAGATTAGTGATTTAACACAACCAACCAACCAACCAAACACAAAAAAAACAGATGCCCCCCCCCTCGCAGTACCACCAGTGTCCACAAGGGGGCGAACAGGTTGAAAAGTTTTTAGATCCACCTTATTTGTGCATTTTTTTAAAATGTGCATAAAACAAATAATAGAAAAGTCTAGAGTGTCACAAACAAAGTGTTTGCACTTGGATGAGATGGACAGGTCGGTTTATTATTCAATGAAACAGTGATGGAATCAGCATGGTATAGGATTTTTTGGAGGAAATCTAATTTTAAGGCCCATTTTTATCCTCTACCTATATATTCCAGCATGACTGGTGTGTGAAGTCTGCTTCTACATTTTAGCATGAGGCTAATGTAGCTAACTGCTAGAAAGAACACATATAGTCCACCAGTTAGGCTTCACATGATGGAAGCATCACACACAGGCCTCGAACTGCATCAAGCAAGTCAGACAGGCTGCTTAGGTGGGCGGATTCTAAAGTTCAGATCAGGGTCTGCAGGTCTGCATCAAAGTGCTGAGCTGTTTCAAAACACAAACCTGTCACAGATGCTTCCCCCCTTTCTCCCTCTCTCTTTACTCTTTCTGTCTCCCTCGAGCTCTTTACTCTCTCTCTCTCTCTCTCTTTCTCTTTCTCTCTCTCTCTCTCTCTCTCT
>JBBPCX010071112.1:0-10217 GCA_037974365.1 Hydrocynus forskahlii
GGGGACGTCAAGAGGCTCATGATGAGGTCAGGGGGCGTTTGTTCAAAAAAGGTTGAGAACCACTGTTCTAGACTAAGATTTATCTGTGGTTATCCATACATTTTGCATTTTGATTGGAATCTGAGTTTTGAAACACTAGTGTTTTATATCTAGGTGGCCTGATGCAGCTTTTACATCCTTATTATTGTTTCAAACATGATTAATCTTAATGAACAGCATCAAAAGATGCCGATTAATAATGACTAATTATCTGAATCAGGCTTGATTATTTGTAATCAGAAAACATTCAGGTGTTAAAGTTACTGGTTAGTGCACCTGCTCGTCTAATTCTTTAGGGTACGCCAGCCAAGCCGGTTCCAATGAGACTGAATGCTCTGATGCTTTCATCAAGCTGTTGATAATGGAACGAGACGAGCCTGGGGAAGGTAAATATGTTTTAAATCACTCAGCACTCTGCAGTGTGTGCTGTCCCTGGAATCATTAATTAGCTTTGTCTGCTGCAGATGGGCATCTTGACCCGAAGGCCTTCCGCACTCAACAACGAAAGGGGTGATGAGTACCAAGCATTTCAGTGAAAGAAGCCTCATGCTGAGCAGAAGATGGCTTGGAGATCTGTGGATGATGGACTTTTTTTTGGACTGCTCCCCCGCTGACGAGTGCAGATCCAGTTCTCAGTGTGTGTTTATGTGTTTGTGTGTGTGTGTGTGTGTGTGCTTTCTGAGGGTGGCACAGAAATAAATAAAAAATATCCGCACTGGCCAGCCTGGGTGCTGCCCACAACCTGTTCACACCGCTCTCGAGAACCTCCACTCGGTGTCCTCGCCCACCACGAACAAACACCGTGCTTCCGTCGGCGGTATGAATAAACAAGACTTGTTTGGGGAAGCAAACTCATCTAGCGAAGGCACGACGTGAGCAGAATTGGCGATGCGACCGTTTACTTTTGGTCTCAGAGTGTACCGACAGCAACGAGGTGATAATTCGCTTACTGGTCCTTATGTAACGCGACCTAATGTGTAAGGATAAAAAAAACACAAGCAGCCATCAGACTGCTTGAGAAAAACATCTCAGATAGAGGAAGAGGAAGAGAGGGAGAGAGAGACAGAGACAGAGAGACACAGAGAGAAAGAGAGAGAGAGAGAAAGAGAGAGAGAGAGAGACAGAGAGACAGAGAGAGAAAGAAAGGGAGAGAACAGGAGGTACCAAGAAACCTAGCTTTGGTAGGAACAAAAGGCCATCTGATTAATACTTTTTTTTTCCTTACAGCTGTAAGAGCCTTCATAAGCACGATTACGTCTCGTCCTGAGCACCGCTGAATATTATCTGCTGGTATTTGCTACCTATGAGTCATCGCTCTATGTGCTATTAAAGGTGGATTATTTTTTGCCAGGTCTTCAAATGCAAAAACACAATTTAAGAAGCCTTGTCCCCAATCTTACTTCATTGTCACCAAGTGTTATTGCCGATCTTTGAACTTTTAAGGCTCCGTATACTGACAATTTTTCCCTACACTGGAATGTATAAACTCAACCGAGCTCATTTACATATACGGGTCTGGCCTTACTTACAAAAACCACCTGTTTTACTATGAAGGAGAAAGAGAGGCTGGAAAATGGTCACCTACAAATGGAAGATAAAGAAATGTTGATGTGTAGAACTGTCATAAATGGGTAGAAGACAACCAAATGAATGAGTTTGGTTTTCTTGTAAATCTGTAGTTCGACTTCACAAGCAGACTTAGCGATAATTTGCAGCTGCACTACAGTCTCCTACATTTCTTGCAAAATATAAATGAACATTAGTAAAACACTCCTTATA
Organism: Hydrocynus forskahlii; assembly: GCA_037974365.1. Lineage (NCBI taxonomy): Eukaryota > Metazoa > Chordata > Actinopteri > Characiformes > Alestidae > Hydrocynus > Hydrocynus forskahlii. The sequence goes on from JBBPCX010071112.1 coordinate 1,819, forward strand.
AATTGTAAAGAAAAGTGTAAACTCCTTGTAAAATGTATATTATAGCTTGATTTGCAATATTCTTACTATGTGTAATATTACTGTCAATATTACTGATCTACTATTGATCTCTATTACAGCAAAAACAGACTCAGTATACGAAACAATTCTAAACCAGTATATGTGTTAGTAGTAACAGTAAGTTATTTATCTGTAGTTGTTATACCCCAGCATTTTGTGTATATGGCATAGTGTATTTCGTATAGAATATTTCTGCAGAGTTTTTAATTTGACTTTCATTTTAAACTATATTTATATTAAACCATATATGTATAAAACTATATTTTATATTGTTCTTGTCTCTGTGTCCCTCTGTGTCTCTGTGCAGTCTTAACATAAGCAATTTCATCAAGGCTCAATAAAAATTCTGAATAAATCGAACTTGATGCAGAAGATTTTATACTTTTGTCACGTCGACTACTACTAGAATTGTAAATGTTAGGCTGAGACGGACTGATTTCTTCCTTTTCACATAGAATAGAGGATGTACACTTTGTTTAAGTGATCTAATAATGAGTCGGGTTCAATTGGCACAATAAAGGCTGAAGAAAATGTATCGTTCGCTCGTGTAATTTGCGGCGGTGGCAAATAAATGTGTCATCACATAAGGATGGCGAGGAGCAAATTGAAGATTATAGCTCACATTAGTTGACATGGTGCGTTGGGGAAACGTCCATCTGCTAATGCAGGGCCAGCGCTCATTCCTGTTAAAGAGAAGCACTCCCTCCCTTGCTTACTCATCCTGCTTTGCAAATGGCATTTCACCGAAGCTCATTCGGAGCCAATTTAAGGTTTCACTTTTAATATATTTGTAATGGTTTCTCGATTAATTAAGGAGAGGGGTTGACCAGAGCACTCTGCCGTGCACTAATGACAGTCTAAGTGTGCGGCTGTAATAATGCCTGAAAAAGAAACACCATAGAACTGAGCTGCACCACCACATGAACACGGAAGAGGAAAGTAATGAGAATGGATAATGCAGTCCCAAAGCAATTCTGGGCACACAGAACGAATCCAGAGAGGCGTAATGGTACTGGTTAAGCATACCTGCTCATCAAACTTGGAAGGTACGTCTGCCAAGCTGGTGCTGTCTCCTAGCAGGCTCAGATCGAGTTCACTGGGGCCTGCAGAAAAAGAAGATAAAAATTTCACCTCAGTACCACGCAGAGAGCATGGGAATACATATATACAATATCCACCATGTCATTTCTGTAGCTGAGTGTCTGCAGTGGACAATACAGTGGGCACTTGAAAGCCATATGAATCCATCTGTGAACCCCTTGTTTTTCCCTTGTTACTTGCTCCTCATGTGGAAGTAATTTCTCTACAGCGAATGGCCTGTGTGACTCAAGAAAGCAGTGAAGTGATTCTGCAACCATCGATCTCATGCAGCCTGGCCCAATATCCCAGGCTAGTCAAACTCTCTGGACTCTTTGTTGTGAGGCCTCTTGACATACTATGCACAAATTATTCCGCTCTTAAATCCCATCCTGGTAAGTCATACAGGTCCATCGCGCACCAGCAAAGTACCGGCAGAGTAAATTGCAACAGGAAACCCTGAGGAACACTTAGGTTTTATGATTGATCTCAGAGTAACATCATAAGGGTTTCCTGTATCTTGTAAAGATGAATGTTAATGCCTCCTCTGTTTTATACACACACACACACACACACACACACACATACACACACACACACACGCACAGATTTGTGCGTATCTTACATATATGTACACACACAAATATATGTATTTGTGTGTGTACATATATGTAAGATACGCACAAATCTTTTGGAGCTTCATAGCTGTATAAACAGAGTTGGCCAGTAAAAGTAGTAATGGCTTAAGAATGAGTACACTGTCTTGAATGTATTCAATAAGAGTTTATTGTATCTGATTTGATACTTTTTTACAGCCTATAAAAAGTAACATTTGGAATAATTTAGATTATATCTAGGTTAGGCACAAACTCATACGCTGTGAAACTATTTATTTTTCGCTTTTACTGATTTACGTAAATGCATATTCCTAATACATTTTCATTACTTATTTCATTACTTGCCAATCATACACACACACACACACACCTTAAAGCACTTTATTGGTGCCAGAATCTTTGGCATATTGAGTAGATTAAATGAAAGAAATGGGAATAAATGTTTTACTGACAGGCTGCAAAGTGTCTAAAGACACAAGGAGCCAAGATAAAGGAGTTCCAACCACTCAGCATTCAGCACCACCAGTATACTGATCACCGCCTGATCATCTGGAATCATCTGCTCCTGGTTCTTCACTGGTTCAGGAGATGGCTTTGTTATTGATTTATACATAGGTCTGCATAAGTAGTGACTACAGTGTTATTATATCCAGGTATAAACAGTGACACAGTGCCATTCTAGTGTAAAAAAATGGTTTTGGAAGAGAAAGTTTCACAGTGACTTCAGCTCTAAGGACTCCCAGTGTAAATGAGTGCTATTTTGAGGTCACCAGCATTTCTGACTAAACACTCCATATTCCAGGAGGTAAATGTGTAAATTCTCAACAGTATATTAGTAGTGAATATATCTCTCTGAACAGAGTGCTAAGGATTTACATCCTTGTGAAGTGATCATGGGAAACCAAGGCAATTAACCCTTTCTCCAGTGGGACACAGTAGAGGAATGTGCCTCTGAGCTTCATGCACGACTCAGGAGATGTTTCAGCCGTGGCTCATGAGGTGATGCTGAGGGTGTAAGGCTAAACAGAGACTGTTCCCAGGGGTGGAGGGCCTAAAATACACATCTGGTGCATCCACAGTCACTTCATTCACTTTCAGTTTAGACAGATCTCTGAAGTAATATCACACATAGCCCACCTTTGCCAAAGTGACGGAGGAAAGATTTGCTTTCAGGACCCTTAAAACCAGACAAAAGAAGATCTGAAAGAATGTTTTACCTCGATTTACACTGAAAATATAAACATGTCGCATTTTTCAAGACCGATCAACAAGCTTGACATAAATATGATCTTTCGAACCTCAGCCCACAGGTTAGAAATACATAGAGATATGGAGTCCCTGTTCTTTATTTTATAGTTGGTTTTATAGTCAATATAGTCAAATGCTTATGTCTACAAACATCCAGAAAGAGGAGCTCTCAATGGTTTCCACATAAAATGCCTCTTACTACTCCATGGTCAGGCATATAGCATTATATTTCAGTAAAATCACCCCAAACCAGTTCTTCAATTTGCAGGAAACCATTATTTTTCTTTGAGGAGCACTTTCTGTGATTAAAGTATACTGTGAATATATGCCATTTAATTTCTAGAAGACCTAGATCATGCTCCTCTGAAAAAAAGAAGTCTGTCTACACATAAAACAGCTATATTACTCATACTGCATTAGTGACTAGACTCATAATATCATAATTTGAAGGAAATGTCAACCAGTCAGGTCCAAAGTCAAGCTGATGAGTTTGGCTGGTTGTGCTGTGCAGATTATTTAATGGTGGGGGAAACACTGGTAAGAACTCACATTTTTACAGCTTTCATGTCTCAGTTACACAACACAATGACCCACTTATCCAGTTGCAGAATGACCAAACAAGTGATGGCTTAATTAATTCCATCAAGCCATCACTTGTTGGTGTGAAGAGTGAGTCTCCCATGTCGGAAAGATCTCTAATATGCTCACCCATTCTGGTACATTCTCAATCCTTTGGGTCCTTTGGATACTTAAAGCCAGCAGCTACATCCAGAATAGTTTTGATTGTTTTATAAACCCAAGGTCACTCTAACAAAGGCAAGCAAAACACTGACACTGGCCTGAACAACCTGTTGCATTTCCCTTCCTATTGTAGTATAAAGCACACAGAACAGCCCTCAGAAGGTTGGCCGAAAAAACTGACCAGGCCAGAGCTGTGAGTAATACGTCTCAAAGGTTTTGACAGGCTTCGAGACGAGCACGAGAGCCCCCATGCCGAGAGACTGACCTCTGCTGAAGGGTGACACATGCAGGCCTCGAGTACAAAGCCAGAAAACTGTCATGTTAATGGCTGTCAATATGAGACCTGCTGTGCGTGTGGAGGTGAGCTCCGAGGGTTTATGGACAGTTCTTGCTTCTGTGTCTGACAAGTTAGCAAAAGGCCTTCCCCAGTTTCACCGTTTTTCTGTTGCTTTAGTTACAAGTGAAATTAAGTACACACCCTCGACAAAGAACATGTGACGTCCCCGGTCAGCGGCCACTAGAGGCTGCAATCACTAGAACAACGGGGACTTAAATTTTGACACGGGTGCGTGGGTGTTTCCCTGGTCGGCTTATTAGTAAGAGTTACCAGCCAGCCGGGATTCAGTAATAAGGGTGGAGGTGTTGCCACTGGTTGTGGTGTGGGCACTTATTGTATAAAGAATGTCATAGTTCTTGTTTTGGTTGTCTGTCCACCCTCACGTTTACCTGGGTCAGTACCTGTCGTATTTGTTTGGAGTTTGTTTATGTTTTGGCCACAGTGTCTGTTTGTGTTAGCCTTTTTGTTAATAATGTATAAGAAAATGGAAATGCGCAGCTGCGCCCCCTTCCGCCAGTGGTACGACCCAATCGAGACAGAATACAGCAAAATATGACATTTTCTGCTAATTTTAATGATCAATTTATATTTATTTGCCAAGTTTAACATGCATCAATAAACAACATTCAGATATAATAACCCTGCCATAATGTTTACACAGTCCACCTTTTATGCTTTATATATATAGCCCAATACGTTAAATTCAGCAAATAAATACTGCACAGTTATTCACTGTACAGGAAATAAACAAAATATGTAATTTTACTGGGGGTGGTCAAACCTTTGCACCTGTGTTTACTGTAATATGCTAGCAAATATGCTAGAAATATGAACCTAGCACTGTATTTCCTGGGGTTCTCTTACACCACCCCAAGATTTGACATGGGCAATATGCATTAGGATACTTTTTAGGGAGTACTCGGTACTAGACGATTTGTACCATGTCCAAAGTCGTTTGACCCCCAAAGTCCAGTTCATTAGCATCCTTTAATTTTAAATCTAGGCTTACTAGTATGAACGATGTGTTTTCTTGTGGACTACGAGGCACAGATGTACGTCACTCTGGATAAGAGCATCTGCCAAATGCTGTAAATGTACATGAAGATGTCCATTTGACTAGTGTAATCGCTTCGTACCTTCTTGAGTGGGCTCTGGCATCAGTTGGACGTTTCGAGCATGGAACTTGATTGTCCCATTTAACAAACATGGAGACAAAGAGAGGACTTTGGTCTCCAGCAGAGGTGCAGTGGTTACTGGAAATTAGAGCATATGAGAGAATGCGGGAAAAACTGGACACAAGAACTCTGAGATATTTGGTAAAATTGGAGACACTCTTGGACCAAAGGGCCACTGAACAATCTGGTGAGGAGCTGAAAAAAACTGTGGGTTCAGTACAGTACACTCTGTAAATCTGGCAGCTCAGCGGGTGAAAAGAATAAAGCAGTGAGGGATGTGATGATGAAAGCATGCTCGGCAGTGGGAGGGGGCACAGTCTTGCGCGGGCACGGTACAAGGCAACCGGGCCTAGTCCGAGTACGGCCTTACTGTGAATAATGAGTAAAGAAAAAAAATGAAAGAATGAGCATTTCAACATTCAAGTGTCTCGATTCATGGACTCAATAAATTATTTTTAGCTCAGACATGACCTTGTTCATTTGTGCTTGCAGTTTGGCAAGAGGATGAGATGGTTCTTGGTATTATGAATGTCAAACCAACTTGATTAAAACATTTGCTGCTATGAAAAGAGCAGTCTCATGGAAAAGCAAACTGCCCTCGCTTTTTTTAAATGAAAGGGCTTTATGTAGTATTTAAACACTGTTTCAAAACATCCCAGCAATTTTGTAATCAGCAAAGGACATATAGGGAAAGTAAAGTGCAAAAACAATTCTGAATTCGGTGTTTGTGATGTCATGGGAACAAACACATCTACACAAACCAACAAACACACCTACAGCAGTTAGGCCACGCCCATTCCCATGGAAGTTATGAGCAGTGTTTCATACAAGGCAGCCATTCAGAGAGTTTATTTACTTAAAGGCACTACAACTAAACAGACTGTTCTATATTTAATTCCTATATATAATAATTCTATATATAATTTAATTCTATATATGTATAGAGGTTGAAAATGGTCATGTAAAAAAAGTATATATTTCGATATATGAATGTTATAAGGACACCCCAGGGAAAAGTGCAGGATACTTCAAGATGTGCGTTTTGTTGGGAACCATGTAGCATGTCATGTTTTTTCCTGAATATTTATTACACTAGACACCTCCACGCCACACCAGAGAAGGTGACAGACTGGAATTCAGAATGCAAATGTCAGATATTCTACTAACCTCAGTTTAAAGACTGGACACTATGATCTATTCAAGTTCCTCTGGGTAGCTGTGCTGCCTTTTTGTTCATTCTCGGAAAGACTGAGCTACTCCGAGCTTCAGTTCAGCATGGCGCTCCAGTTAATATATACTGTCAAGATTTGATGGCTCCCAACATGGCTGCGGTGGTCACAGGCTGCCGCGCTGTAGCTGTATGAACTCCAAATCCAAAGTGACAGGGGATACGAGACAATGTCATCCACTTCATTTGCTACTGAAAGTACTGGACTGAAATCTAACGTCCTCCACGTAACTGTGAAGAAGGCAATCCACAAAAGTGGTAGACCATCAAATGATTCTCGTGCCCTCCCCTTAAACCATTATTTAAACGGGTGTCTAATTCAGTCTATCAGAATCAGAATCTCGTTTATTGGTCAAGTATGCAAGCAAATACATACAAGGAATTTGATTCCGGTCAAGGGTGTCTCTCAAGCACAACAGTATAAAACAACAACGATATGTTGAACAACATACTGAGCAATATAGTATACAATAATGTACGATCTACAATATGAATATGTGAGGTGAGTTAAAAACTGGAGACTTTATTCCCTCCCCACTCATCCGTCCATGCATCATCTGAGCTGTTTATCCTTAAGCAGGGTCACAGGAGGTGCTGGGGCCTATCCCCATAATGTGAAACGTGGAGAAACACCCTGGAAAGGAAACATAACTAACCACAGGGGCAATTTAACATCGCCAATTTGCCTAATGTGAAGGTCTTTGGACTGTGGGTGGAACTCCACACAGAAAGGACTCTCAGCCACCTGGCTAGGAACAGAACCCAGAACCTTCTTTCCATGAGGTGTCAGTGCAACCCACTGGACTGCCCCTCCCTTTTCAAAGACCTGCTGACAACAAAAACTTGGTATAAATTCTTATGATTTTGGAATGGGATGTCCAACAGGGTTCTAAAGCTTGCAGGTTGGTCCTATGGTCAAGTGTCCAGATACATTTGGCCATATAGTGTATTATATATGGGATCAATAAGGTTTTAGATGAACATGGTGAACAGAGCAAAAAATTTACTGCATTTTAAGTCTAGTTAAAAAGTGCATCACATTTTTGGCAATTAAGTGGCGTTTTTAATAATGAGCCCTCTTATAAATCGGCATGAAGTAGATGAGAGGAGGAAAATGGAGACATCATAACGGAGTTAATAGATGGCAGGAGGAGGTGATGTTTAATTAACTTGTGCTCTACTTGACTGACACCACTGTCTCTCATGTGCTGAAATATTGATGAGAAGATGCCCCAGATTCCTGCCTCTGCAGTTGTTCTGTCAAGCACACTGCACAAATGCAATTAGTGCCGGATAAATATGCAGTGCTAATACAATGTGATAAATTTGCTTGAAATTATTCTGAAATGCAAACTGTCCGTATTCAGTACACTCTGTACCCGTCTGTATGTTAAACAACTCAGTGGCGTCAAACCACTGATCCACAGCCACACTTGGCCCATGAGGCAGCTTCATGCGGCCCATCCAAGAGGATTATTTACAGTTTATCTTTAAATCAAAGCCTCACGTGTGGTTTGCCCTTATAATTGAGAGTCTTCCCCCTGCCCCCCGCGGCCTGTAACCCTAGTTTGCCTAGTCTGTGTTTTGTAGCTTCTAGACATTTGCGGTCTGAACTTCTCCTGTTTTCTGGATTTGCATTTTAGAGATGTCACTGATATCACCATTCTCTGAACACTGCCATCAGTTACAGATATGAGGTTACATGTTTTTCTGCGATTATGATGTAAAAAGGTCACTCTGGAGTCAATAGGTCGCTCTGAGGGAGACAGGCAGCTCTGAGGTAGACAGGCAGCTCTGAGGGAGACAGGCTGCTCTGAGGGAGACAGGCAGCTCTGAGGTAGACAGGCAGCTCTGAGGTAGACAGGCTGCTCTGAGGGAGACACGCTGCTCTGAGGGAGACACGCTGCTCTGAGGGA